>JANEYF010000648.1:0-70579 GCA_029963845.1 Rhamnusium bicolor | reverse complement strand
TAACTAATTAAAATACATAATATAATAAATAAAACTCAGTAGGTATATATTCCGCATATTTACATTTTCAAAATAAATTTGAACCTACTGCACTATTTAAATTTTCATTAAAATTTATTTTCTACTTAAAATTCAGAAAATAAATTTTTAAGCTCCTCCGTCATTCAATAAATGGCATAATCCTCATTTTATTCACAAAAATCACAAGGAAGCGTCTATAAGAATTCTTAACGTCAATTTTGTTTATATACTTATTATTTTGAATGTTACCACAAAGGCTAATAAAAAATACGATCAACCAATTCCCAATCTCAAATATGTTATATATAAAACATGTGAAAGTATATATAATCATAAGGATAAAATATGTACATATAAAACACCCACTGGCCATAAAACTCTTACAATGAAGTGTTTAATCCACTGAATCGATAATAAACGACAGAATGGATAATCCATCGGATACAGTATTGTTTTACATAGTCTGCTATGATACAAGTTCTGATTACCGTTCAATCCGCAATTGGATATCAATGTTTGCTTTCGCATACAATCATAATAATTAACCATGAATTGCTTTTCATTCAGCTGGTCCTCTGTAAATATAAAACTCGTTGAAATTTTGCTTTCCTTACAGTGATAAAAGTAACGTTTTGATCGGTAATTCAAAATGGAGATTTTTTAAGAAATCGTGTTTTTCGACAAATTATTTTCTTAAGTCAAAAAAATGTACCTATATCAAAATGACTAGAAGTAGAACACTAACAGTTTGCACACTTCCACCAGCACTAAAATCAATAATTTTGTGAAAAAAATATTGCCAATTTTGATTGCATAAATATACTTTCTTAGAGAGATTATACACTGCTGATATTTGAAGTGAGAACCCAAATTCAGTTATAGTTGTAATAGTAGGTCGAAATTGTTAAAACATATGCAAATAACTTCACGTAGATTAAGTGATGCATTAATGATGCACCTGCAAGTCGGCCACTGAGGTCACCATGCATCAACCCTATTGAGTTTAATTTCGTAAGTACAATGAATGATAAATTTTATATTAGACAAGTTTGAGGTAACGATTAATTACTGCTGTTTTAATGCCAAAACAGGAAGTATCGTAGTGTATGTGTATATTGTTCTTGTAAATCGCATACTTTTTGAAGTTCAATAATATCAGCCTTAAAACTATTTATACTTTGATTGATGTAAAAAATAATGCATCATTTGGATTATCTAAAAATAGGAACTAAATACAAGAGTGCAAAGCCGCTTGCATAAAATTCGATGCAATTGTAACACCATGTCTAGAATAAACTTTTCACACAATGGAATGTTGTTCCGTTGTATGTACAAAGTGGAAGTATTTACTAATAGATAAGATGTTAGAACTTGAATAGTTTCACACAAGTTTCTGACAGAACCCAATTTAATATGCACATAGCAATCACTGCTTTTCACTAAGAAATGTATATTAGGAGCAAACAACGGTTAGGTTTTAGCATTTATGAAAATCAGCTACGCATATTAATACAGGTAATCCATTCCAGATATTTTTAAATTAGAGTAGGCGTTGATATTTTTTGTTAGGTTAGATATTCTAACAATATTATTGAAGAGACACGTCCTCTTTTAATTTGTCACTGTCACGTTCTTCTGAATGAAAACAGAGAATTTTCAGATGTACATAAAAAGAGGGTACTATTATTTAAAGAAAGTCCACCTCAGAAATTAGACAACAACCGAATCCCAAGCCAAACTGTCTAGACGAAAGTTACACTTAGAAAAGCGTGGACATGCAGTCATTCACACTGACATTTCCAGTGCCGGTGGCGGGATTCGAACCCGCAGCTACGATAGACAGATTTCTAATCACACTTTCCATTGTGCGCTCCAGCTAACTATGCCATCGAGTCGGTGACATGTTCGCACAAAACTTTAAGGCGTCATTTGCACTTTTATGTCGAGGTCGTGTTCAAACAATAAATTAAATGCATATCGGCAAAGCAATCACGCCGTAACCGACTGAAACATTTTGTTTAATAAAGCCTCGCATTATTTTCGATTTACTTCAGCACAGAAAAAATCGTAATTGAACCATTACAATATTTCACAGATATTGTACTTCTTTCACAGAACTAGTCTATAGTTAAAATAATGGAACCTTAAAAGATTTAGAGTCTGCCCTATCCTCAAACTGTCAACAACAACTAATGGTAAATATTTGATCATAAGTCTTACTTACTTGTCAAGAATGCGTCCCATGAGGTCTAATTCCCACGAGATCTAAATACCCCGAAAATTTTCCCACGAGATCTAACGTATCACCCTGTATATCTATTCGGCTTTCCGAATGTGTTTTATCATGGCGTACCTAAAAACACAGATTTCAAATTCTAATGAGAGCTAAAGAGTCCGAGAAGAAAGTTCCATGAGATCTAATTCCCGAGATCTAATCTCAACCAGTATACTTATTATCCTGTATATCTGTGCGACTTTCCGTATAGACCAATTCAAAAGTCCTACGAAATTTAAAAGCCCGAAATGAAAATCCCACGAGATCTAATTCCCATGAGATCTAATTCCCATGAGATCTAATTGTGACCTCGTTTCACACATAACGTCCAGAGGCGTGCGCATATTGTATAAATTCAATTTATATCCGTTAACCCTCGCACGGAGTGACATCCTGATCTTCTATTCAATTGAAAATCGAAAAGAATCGACGAAAGAGCAGGAGGAATACATGGTTGAGGGGATAGCTGGAGGTTGGTACAAAGGCCCATCTGCGGCCTACTTGCCAGGCGTCCGAATTTTTCGCCATTATCATTACCCAACTATGACAAACTTACAATTAATGTCAACCAACAAATATACATATAAACGAATAAAATACCTCTTGAGTTGTGAGGAATAAAAAATAAAAATATAACAAAAATACATATTGAATATAACCTAAAATGGCAATACCACATTAATTTTATAAGTTCAAGAAATAAATTTAAACAAAAAAGGAAATTTTAAAACTTGAACACCTAGTTACAATATACAGGGTGTAACTTGAGTATGTTAAAGTATTAATCCGACCCACTCCAGGACTATTAAAAAGAATGGATGTCAGCACAAAATCGAATCTTTATCATAGGATATAAACATGTGTATCCTTACACGTGCATGTATAATAATTAACTCTTTGTTCTTTTGGTTAGTCAATATGTGTAAGAATAAAGCAATTAATTATTATTCTACTACAAAGCATGAATTAAAATATTATAATAAAACTTTTAGCGAAATGTTATATGTATAAATTTTGCATAATCAATCAAGAGCAATATTTTCTATTCCTGTAGAGCCGTTGCCGGAGAGTCCTACCATAGATTCTTACACCTCACGAGAGTTTGTTTGACTTCAGTGTTAATGTCGCCATATCAAAGGGTCTAATCCATTTATGATACATTTGTCATAAATTGAACAGCACGTTTTTTCTTAAAAACCTTATGTTCACTTTACAGTCCAATAACACCTCTACATATACATCTTTGCATGCTTTATAGTTTAAAAAATAAAGCAAATCAATATATTTTTATTTTCAAGTAATATTACCGCACTATTTTTAAAACTGGCGTAGTGAGTCCGCTGCCTTACTGTGAATGCTGCACATGGAATGCTTTACTTCAGTATCTATGGCAACGTCACATTTGTAGATCTCGTAGGAATTAGATCTCGTGGGAATTTTAAATTGATATTTTTAGATAGGTGGTCTGGTGACCGAGCGTAGACAGAGCGATTACGTCCAGAAAGCTGGCAAAAGTCCAGAGACTAGCCTGCCTAGGGATCACTGGCGCAATGAGGACGACACCGACAGTTGCTCTGGAGGTTCTGCTAGGCCTGCCAACGCTTCCCTCGTGGATAAAGAGGGAGTCTATGTCGGCCTATCTGAGAATGCGGGATTCTGGGAACTGGCAGTGTTCAGGCAGAGCTGAAGGTCACGCAGCAATTGCTGGACTGACGGAGAGGGAAATCCCTCTCTCTGTCCTGAAGGTGAGAGAAGCGAAAGATCAGCTAAGGTTGGAAAGGAATTAAACTCTCACTTTTCCTAGTAGGGAGGAGTGGAGTGAAGGAAGAATTGACTTCCGCCCGGACTATCTGGTGTGCTACACAGACGGATCTCGGGTGGCCACTAGACCGTCTTCCGGGGCGGGAATATATTTGGAAGGCAAAGAAGTACAGGAGAGTTTTGCTCTAGGCTCTTACACCACGGTCTTCCAGGCAGAGGTTTACGCCATCCTCACGGTGGCAGGTAGGGCTGAAGTTAGGAATGGGGCGGAACAGATAATATACATCTGCTCCGACAGCCAGGCTGCTCTAAAGGCGGTGTGCTCCCCCAGGACGAGATCAGCTCTCGTCCAGGAGTGTGGGGATGCCTAGAAGAGCTGGCCAGGCATAAACAAGTGAGACTGGTATGGGTCCCGGGACATATGGGCGTTCCAGGCAACGAGAAGGCCGATGAATTGGCTAGACTCGGAGCCGAGGAACTCTGTCACGGGCCTGATGTATTTCAAGAAGGCAGGTCACAACTGCCCTCAATGAGTGGGCCCACGAGACACTGAGGATGCACTGGAGGACCAACAGGGCCTGCAGGCAAACCCGAGATTTTGTGACGGGGCCAAACAAATCGAGATCGGCCTGGTTGCTGGGACGGAGTCGAAAAACTCTGAATCTCTTAATCGGTGTTCTGACAGGCCACTGCAGATTTAGGAGGCATCTATCATTGATAGGTATTGAGGAAGACCCTACATGTTCAAGATGCAGGAGTGATGAAGAGACATATTACCACTTCCTGGGACAATGTGAAGCATTTGGACGCCTGAGACACAATATCTTCGGTTCTGAGGCGCTTCTAAGGGAGGAGATGAGCTCCCGCGCAATGAGTGATATCCTGACCTTCATCAGAAGGTCGGAAAGATTCGATGAGGGAGCAAGAGAAGCACATGGCTGAGGGGACAGCTGGGGGTTGGTAAAAAGGGCCCGTCTGTGGCCTACTTGCCAGGCGTCAGCCTCCCCACCATTACCATTACCGTTAGATAGGTTACAATGTAAAACGCATTCGAAAAACTGAACATATATACAGGGTGATGCTTTAGATATCATGAGAAAATGTCACCGGAGTTTTAGATTTCGTGGGAATTAGATCTCATGAAACTTTTTTTACTGATCTATATAATCCGAACAGCTGTACAGGGTGGCTATTAAAATTAGATCTCATGGGAATTAGATTTCGTGGGAATTATATCTCATGAGACGTCCTCCTTGTCAAAATACTATTTTATTGGTTTTGTGAAAAATTTATTTTATTTCTCTTTATGGAATTTTTATGTTCTTTTATATAATTTAAATGGTGTGTAAAGTATTTAAATGTTTGTTTTTATACATGTTTTTAAAGTCTACTGTTTATGCGCAAATTTAGAGGTACGATTCGAATGTTTTATTAGGAGGCGATTTTTGGAAAACGAAATTTGTTTACTTATACTCGCAGATTGATACTGTCGACCTGCAGTCGTGCATGGTTCTGTAACATAGGCGCGCGGTGAATCGTTAATATACAAAATGTATTTATAGTGCGCCTATGCTAGAATTTTGTATGGGCTTATATGAAATGAATGGACTCTGGAATACTGTTACTAATTGCATAACCTCAGTAAGTAAAACTGTCATTGAGTATCATCATGCATGACAAAACATTCATATTTTCCAGGGCGTTTTCTAATTTAAAAATATCTGGAATATTATACACACTACTTGATCGAAATTTGAAAAAATAGTGAAATTATAAATAATATCTTTGTGGTTACATTATTGTGGTAATAATTTTAATATAACAATTAACTTAATAAACAGCGTGTTTCATTTCAGTTGACTGCATCCCAAGTCTTTATATTTTTGAAACAAATTGATCTAAGTACTCTTTTTAAGCAGTTAGAAATTCATAATATTGACAAAATAAATTTAGACATAAACAAATTCATACTGTAAACATATGCTGGGCGGGCGTCTATCGCGCACGCGATATGTAACGTCCGTTCATATAAGCAATTTTATGATTGTCAAATGAAATAAATACATCATCTTAGTTTAAGATATGCATTGTTCATTTACAAAACTTAATAAATGTTTTAAACTAGAAATGGTATCTGGTCTACCCCGTATGAGTGCCTTAGATGATAATATATCATTATATCTATTATTATTATTATTATTATATCAGTAATTTTTCACTTCTGCATATTAAAAATTCAAATCTAATGCAATTATACTAATCAAGATAATTCTACACTCCTTTTTGAGGATCTTCGTAATCGAGATTACAAAGTATTCGTAACATCTTATGGTCATATGGCCTTACAGGAGTTTCTTAAATTAAAAACTTCCTTAACTTCTGTAAGAACATAATATAATGAGTTAGTACTTCGATCTAGTCATCAGTATTAATTAGTATAATGACATAATTTAAGCAAATATGAAAAGAAATTAATAAATGAGGATATCTATTGACTAAATATAATCATATAATTTCCAATGTTTATTGTTTTAATTACAGAACAAATTGTATTTCTTTACCAGTAATCATTTAAAGAGTGTGTTTAGTGGAAAAACGTTTATATGTTTAATACTTAATATAAGAAATTATCTAGTTCCTTATATGCATATTGATGTTCTTTTTTAATCATGCTAATATACAAATGTTAAGTAAAAATAACCAACATTTTAAAACATAAATTATTGCAAAATCTACTAAAGCAACTATCTCGTCCTGCTATTACTAGAAGAAATTGAATTCAATAATAGAATTCATTACATTTCGAATACATACTTTTAATATTGTCTAAACGTTATTTGTAACACTCTCTAAATTTTTCTTTAGATTTTTTTTTTGTTGTCAAACAAATACTCTCTGACTGATCTCTTGATGTAAAGCAACAAGGGCAGAGGTTTATTTTTCCAGTAGCATACTGAGTAGCTAACTGTAACTGTAACTAAATGTATTAGCTAGAATGTGGTAGTTCTGTTAGTTGATTCTACAATAACGTGTGTTTTAAAGTATTGATTAATTACTTTTACCTAGAACAACATCCGACAAGATTACATAATTGCATTTAGTAGTAAAATTAAAAATTTTAATTTGTATTTGTAACCATGTTGTGACTAAGAAATTGAAAGTTTTATATTGTGTTGCGTATTTGTATTTACCCTACTTGACCCTAATCGACCTATTTATGTGTTATGCGTAACCATTCAGTGATAAATTTAAACTAATGTATTCAAGATATTGATTATGCTCTTCTTGTTGCTTTCTAAGTTGGTTAGATCCACATGACCGCACTAGGCGAATATGCCACAATTGATACGCAATAGCTATTGATTGCTGTATTAATATCGCAGCCGGTCCTTTGTGGATTTAGGAATCAATCGATTACGGCATAAATGTTTTTCAATCGATTATTCGTATTACTTAAAAGATCAAGAAAAATAGAGGAAATGGCAGAGAAGGGTGAATTCGGAAAATTGTCTGAGTTAAGAGTGAGGTATGAATTATGTTAAAAACAACACATCTTCATCGGCTTTTTGGTGTGACGGACAGTGGCGCGGACTTCAACTGAAATCGCTCGGGTACAAGAACGGGAAGGATCAAGTAGACGTGGTATAGTGAATAAGCGGACCGCTCGAGTTACCATCGTTTGAAGAGGATGTAAAACTATGAATTTCATGTATTTGCGATGTGCGCACGTTTACCTTCCATACCCACGACAAAGTGTGGAATCGGAAGAATATCCAGGTTAAGGGTTCCAATGCTTATGAGAGCATTCACGAGTTTATCCCTGCTTGGCCAAATTTAAAGGCACCTTCATTTTCGATCAGTAAAATGCAATTTTAATTAACTCCTATGTTTTAGATCAGCCAATTTTATTTCTAAAATTAGCCTCTCGATTTGAACTCATAGAACATCTATAAAACTGGGATGACTCATAAAAAAACAATTATCACCTATTTATTTAAAAAATATATAACAATTGACATATTTCCGTAATTCATTTTTAGTCTAGTTCACAAGTTACAAACGGTGTTAATTAGTGATAAAGATCGTAAAAATATGGGTGATAGCTCATTGGATTCGGAATGACGTCTTGAAAAATGCATAAAAATTATTTACTAGCACATAAAAAATTGCAAAAGTTATTAACAAATTAAAATAAAAAAAGGCATTTAGTTAATTCAGAAACTATTAATAATTAAGAAATTTAATAAAAAAATTCTTAAAGAGGACGAAATTTCCGATAAAAAAGTCCTAACTTCCGGAACTGTACCTCCATTATTAATAATTTTAATTTAATGGTGAAAATAGTTCTTCGCGCGGCGAGTGCGACGCTACCACAGACCTCAGAATCCCACCGTAGCAACAAAAAAAAATTCTTTTTTAGCTATAAAATATTAATTAAAAAATATCAAAAAATTATCGGATCATCTAGACATCCCAAGGAACACTATATACTTAAAATAATTTCTTTTCATCCATTTTTCATAAAATCCGATTTTTGTTATTTAACAAATTTTTTGGAGTTCACGTTTATGTCAATAATCAGATAATTGTTAAACTAAAGACGTGAAAATGACAGTCGATGTTGGATACATTGTGACAAGTATACTTTATGAAATAATCACATCACGATATTTGAAAAATATTAATAAAAATACGTCTATAGTTTATACTATAAGAGCTATGGATATGATCAAAAGCTTATTCGGTAGATATTTAATCACTGAACAAAATTGTCTTGAAGGTCTATTACTGTATCTGCAATATTTAATAAGCTATGTCATAAAAGATTCGAAAATGACAAAGAAATCTTAATTATTTATAAGCAAATGCGTTTAATAGCTGATTAACAAGCATCGAAATTGGCCAGCTGAAAGGGGATCCACTGGACTCAAACTTTTTGTATTTTATTTTACAAGAAAATATATTTGTGATAAAAGATTATAAATCATGTCTACTATATTAAGCGAATAAAATATATTTTCCAAGTACTTAAATAAAGCTGATGTAAACTGAAATTTTGTATGCATTTGACCTCATAAAATGGAGTTAGGATAAATCTGGCAGATTGACATTTAAAATATCTAATTTAGTTACAACAATGTCAATGTCAATAAGAAGAAATTATTAAACTAAAGGACTGAATGATTATTGACAGTATCGAAGGACGCTGATTTTTATGAAACAATTTTTATGAAAATTTCAAGCTTTTTATTGAAGTAAGTGAAGAATTAAACCGAATGATATTTTTAGGATCAGGATGATATATATTGGTATAAGAAAGTCATGTGCTGGCCACATCAGATATTTTAGTTAAACGATTATCTGTTGTAAAGCATAATCATCACACGATTATCTGTTGTAAAGCATAATCATCACATCAGATGTATAAAGGACACGAGCATGTGTCTCTTTTGTAAAAAATATTCGCTTAATTATTGTAGCTCTTCTTGGTGTAGCTTCTAAGCAGCAACTCTTTTGCCTAATCTGTACAATTTAGAACGAACTGCTAAAGTGAGTTCTAGAGTAGTATGTAAATCATCTATTTGCTTTAATTTTCTTTTTGGTGGGGAAAAAAGGGTGGGATGGAACGTCCGGTGGGTTGGTTTTATGAGTCGTACCAAGGGCAAGTTTAGGCAAACAAACTATACATAAATTTAAAGCTTAAGAATAGCCCTATGTCCCAACGTGACTGTTTAAGAGTTAAAACGAATTCATTTTCCTTACGACACACATAAACGCTAAAAACGCTGAAAAAAAAATTGATGAAAGCACGATATATGTCTGTAAATAATACATAATAGCTTCTATATTCCTCTTTCACACCAGAAACAAATATACCAAATCAAGTATCACAAAGTCTTAAAAAACAACAAACAACAACTGTTTAATGCTGTTGCTTGGGTTAAAGTGAACTTTAAGTGTTCTGGTAAATTGGGATGCGCACATCTTAGGAAATTTCTGGGTTACCTTTTTTTTTCATTCATCTATTTAACATCGACCTATTTTCGCTACCAGGGCCAATCACCGACGCCAGGAGATGAGCTACCTCCAGCCCGAAAAATTTACCAAACCTCTTCACCATCGAAGAGTAGAGATTTTTTTACTTGCCTAAAATCTAATAGACAAGGGACCAACTGCTTTACATCCCTTCCGAAGGATGGTATCTCACCTATACAACCCTCGCCTAAGATTGCATATCTTCTGTGTATACACTGATATTCACTGATAGGAGGTCGCCGAATTTCACTTGATAGCATCAAATTACTGACTGCGACTATCGTTGCTTATCTTTTCGTATCGAATACGAGTAATGTTAAGCTAGATATACGCTCGCCCCTAGGTTACCTTGTGATATTACCTTGAAGGGTTTATGTCAGTACGGCAATCTCTAAATACGTATTTTACGTACTTCGTAAAATATTGGTTGGTTACATTAAATTTTTAGACCACTGTTCGTCAGTGTTTGGATTTGGTAGGAGGAATAGGCCAGTGTTAAATAAGCGATTAAAAAACAACACATATTCTGAGGGACGAGAAGTGTACAATATAGAGAATGTAAATAATGTGGAAGATGCAGAAGAGATGTTGTTAAAGAAACAAGAGGAGACTTTTAAAAGAGGACATGGCATACTCCTAAATAAGATTGACATAGATTAATGTTTTAGTCGAGTTATCTAGTTTAGTTATGAAAAAATGTAGTGTTAAAATTTTATGCACATGTTCTTTTAATATTTTTAAAAAAATGTCCATAACAATCAAGTACTACTTCCTATGTTATGTTTTAAAGACTTACAAAAAGGAAAAAATAAAGATTGCAAAATTCTCAATAATATTTATATTTATTTTGTGCCGTCAAATTTGTAAAACACAACGCTGTACTTTTACAAGAAACGATGTATAGATATACTGGCCAAGAAAAAGATAACAACGTGATGAAAGACAGGAATTTGTTACCTCACTTCATCAATCAAATAAAATTATCTGTTTGGCAGCGACCAATAAAGCTGCATGAAATAGATATACTGGACCTTAGGCTAGTAACTTTAAAAATAATATTATCTACATTCCCATACACAAGACTGAACTTTATTAAAAATATCTACTGTGACTTGATGTGTATTTAAGGAATTAAAACTGTTTATCATAGAATATTGTGTGCAGTACCTCGGGGCATGTTCATACATAGCTTTGTCGTTCAGTCTTGAACATAGAAAGGGTTGTAAGGGTGTATAAACTAAATAATACGGGTGTTTTGTATCAGTGGCGTAGCAACAGAAAGTTTGTTTAACTCGATCTGTTTTACTGTAAAAGAATTAAAATATAGAATGTGCAAGGATTTCTACAAGAATCTTTGATTTACATTGTACATAGGCTGAACGTTTGAAAAATAAATCTAAAGCCTTGAAAAATGCGTCTAGCATATGACATCATGATTCGCAACTTCTAAGCTTGATGATGACACACTATTTCGGATTTTTTGTTCCTTTATGTATTGTTAGTGTGAATTCTACATTTGAAAACAACTTTAATAAATCTGGCTTCCTAAAATATTCAGATATCGACTGTGTTAATTCTAGCAAATCTGACTCTGGGATTAAAGAAAAGAGAAATGCTTAATCAACCTTGACCTTTAGAATCTGCGATTAATTGATTGAAACAGTTTTTAGAAACATCTTAAATATGTTTACGATATTTCAAGAAATATTTTGAATAATTCTTTTAAAACAATCAGTAATAAAAAACTGTTTCTAGTGTGGATTTATCTAATGGCAAATATTAATGGATAATTGTTTAAATGGATCCACTGTAAAACGCAATTTTATATACACTTTTATTTTATATAACGGGTGGAACGAAAGTTTTCGGACATTGTTTCTATAAGAATTTCTTTTTTTTTTTTTTTTTTTTTTTTTGGGGTTTTTTTGTTTTTTTTTTTTTGTTTTTTTTGTGTGGGTGGTTTTTTTGTTTTTTTATTTTTTTGTTTGTTTTTTTTTTTTGGTTTTTTTTTTTTTTTTTTTTCTATAATTTATTTTAAGAACAAATCTAGAGAGTAGGCTACGGCCAAGCGTTACTATCGTTACCTTGTTTGTCAACTTGGCAGTTCATGTTGCTTCTAAAGTGTTTCAAGATGGCGTATAAATTAGAATTACGAAAGAATATTTATAATTTAGTGGGCAAAATGCCTAAATGGCAAATTGTGCACCCTTTTGAGGACGAAAATATTATTTCTCGAAGTACTATATATCAAATAATTCTTGAATGTGAAGCAGGTATATCTTATCAGAACCTACCAAAGAGTGGTCGACCACGAAAGCTAGCTGAAAACCATATTGGAGCGTCTATCCATAAATTGGCTCATCGTTTTCATGTTTCTCACACAATATAGAAAAAGACAAAAGTACACAGAATATTATGATGCTCAACTGGAGAGAATGCCTAGATGTTGTCGATATTTGAGGGATCTCCATTTTGTTGGGAACAATTTTTCATCATGGATGATGAAAAGTATTTTCCTCTGAGTAATGCGGAAACTTCGGGTAATGCTGGGTTTTATACAAAAAAATGTGGCCCACACTCCTGATGAAATAAAATATAAGGCAAAAGCCAAATTCCCAGAAAAAGTGTTAGTCTGGTGCTCTATTTTAGAGTTAGGTGTTTCTAGACCTTACATAGGGCATGTGAGAGGTGAAACTGTAAATTATAATGTTTACACTTAACGTTGCTCACCTGAAATTGCTTAATTTTATCAATTTACATCACTAAAATGATGGTATCATGCTTTGGCCTGACTTAGCTTCATGCCATTATGCCAGAGAGACAAGACTTTGGTTGGACGCGCATAACATACCTTTTGTGCCTCGTGCTCATAAGCTCCCAAACCTACCCCAGGCTAGGCCTATTGGAAATATTTTGGGCCTTATTAACTCAGAAGATCTACGAAAATGGTTGGGAGTTTCAAAATGAAGACAATGTAAGAAACATGATCCAAACTAAACTTCGAGAAATCGACGTAGAGTGTTGTCAACGTCTTATGCAAAGCGTTCGAACAAAATTTCGTCGGATTAAACAATTAGGACCTTTAAGTGTTGTATGATAATACTACTTTACAATGTCTGGGTGTTAAATAATATGTAAAAAAATATTAATTAAAATGATTTTGTTTAACTAAAAAAGTCCGAAAACTTTCGTTTCACCCGTTATCAATGGTTAAAGTGCAAAACCTAGTAAGTCGATATTTTTTTTCATTTTCACGGTTTTTGTATCAAAAGTTCTGATTTTGTAATGCTAGCTCCATCTTTCAAAGTAGAACTAATTTAGCAGAATATTAAAGCAGAAACCTCACAAATCTGATTTATGAGGTTTTGACATGAAACAAATTAAGTATTTAAAAGAAATCAACACTATAAAACGACTCATTTTGAAAAATAAATAAATAAATAAATAAAAAACTAATACAAATAAATATCATAAACGTTTTTTTTCTTCTCCTGTAAAATTTACAATAATCGACTTACTAGGTTTTTCACAATTCTTCCATACCTAATATAAGTACGCAACTTTTTATTCTCTAAATAAAATTCTAATAAATAGCAGGAAAAGTGAGGTTAAGCTAAACGACCTTCACGTGTTTACGATACATTCTCAACTTTTACACCACGACCGTATTATCTGCTGTTACGTTTACGTCAAAACGTTACGTCCACGTTCTTGGCGTTGCTTTAATCCTCTTTTATCTTACGGGTATCCCTGTCCAATTAGAGCAGCTCATCCACCGTCCATTTTAATATTCCTAAGGAGTAGAGTAGAACCGCAATGAGGAACATATTAGTCGCAGACATCTTGTTCATCCCCGAAAGTTCGGAAGACCTACTTTCGAGTAGATGCCGGTATTTGTCACGGAAGTCACGTGATAACTTTTGATACACAACTTTTTAGTCATAATGGAAACAGAAACAATCGTCGGTATTCATTTTTTTCGTAAGTGAAATAATAAAAGAAATCTTATAATGCCGACTTTTTAATATACACTGTGTGTGAGTAATTTGCAAAGAAACTGTCTCTTCGTATTTGACAGTAACTACTTTTATACGAAAAAAAGTTCTTAGCCGCCATTTTGCCAATATGACGACACCACTGGTATCTCTAACAGATTACATTATTCGGAAATTATTTTCCAGTACTATAAGTAAGTATTGTGGTGTAAACAGAGAAAGATATACGACGATCACAACGCCACGGAGAGCAGATGCCATCGTATTTACATGAACTTGTACCTTCTAATCTGAACTCAATTATGCCTTCAATATTTACATTCAGTATTTATCTATTATCGCATAGCTTTCCCCATATTACCCTCAGGGTACGCTAAATGCTTTTAGACGTTCCACAGAAGCTTGTATTGTTTTAGGTTAATAACACACGTCCACGCTGTAACCCCCGAATTAACCTGGAATTTAACTGCCTGTTCTACAATATTTGCCATTCACCAAATATATGCTTTAATCAATTTTGTAAACTATAATTTCTAACTTGCTATGCTGTATTAAACTACTTCAAAAGACAACTACTAGCTACCTTTATGATTGTAATTTAATTATACATGAAGGCGCTATTCTCATGAATGGGCACGTTTACATTGTACTATGGATAGCTTAACATTATATAATGAGTATGTTTAAAAAGTATATGCTTGGAAATATATTTCTCAACCCTTCGGGTGAATAACAAATAGAAAAACAGAGAAAAATAAAACAAAGAAAGGTGTCATGTACCTAAAAAAAGAGAAAATACGATACAAGTCTCGGAATGATTGCTCCTCATCAGTACAGCTAGAGAATTGGATAGATAGATAAATCGATAAGGAACAATTCCATCCTAAATCCAATTACCAAACTACGTTATGTTGAAGAGGTAAAATAATTCCAATATAGATGCCCGTGGCGGCATCAGTACTTCCATTTTTGGGATATGGTTAGCTAATGACTTTATTTTAATATTTATAAATCAGACCAAAATAATATCTTCAAATGATGACCTTTTTTGATAAATGAAAACCAATGTGTTAAAACTGTTTTAATAAATAACCAATATCCCGAAGAATTTTATTGGCAAGAAATTTTCAAATATTGAAAGTAGAATAAATATACCACAAATACAATGACCCGAGTTTCATTCTATAGCAATAATTTCATAATATAAACGTAATCTACCTGACAAATTATACAAAATTTAAAGTGAGTTTTCTGTGCGGATGGTATTTAAGACCAATAATACGTTTAGATCTACATATATTATAGAAAACTAACCAGGTAAATGACGTGCAAAATTCAAAAAAAGGCGTGGAATAACAGTTATTAAATAGAACATTGAAGAAAATTTAGAAAAAGACTGACTTTGGCTTTTACCTTAAGAAGATGTTAGGAAACATTGAGGGTGTCACAAATAAATAGTTATAGACACAACATTTGATTGATAGGTACTTAATAATACATAACATATGTAGTATGTTATGTCTAGAAATTAATAATCTGTCATATTTTATATCTTTTCGAAACAGTGATATTTCTGGGCATTTTCAAACTTTATATTCACGGGTGCTAAATAAGAAAACAGATTTACCGTTGACGCAAACAATATGTTGATTATTCAAAACATATAAACGAAGTTTTGTGAGATATAAATATATAAGCTCTTCGGTCTATAGATCTACAAGAGTTTGAAACTTTGTTGCATTAAAACGGAAAGATAGTATTACTCTGAAAGCAAAGTCTTTTATACAGATGTGTATGTATGTATTTTAAGAAGGAGAAACAGACTTGGATTTAATAAAAGGGATACCTACATTTAAATTTATCTCTGCTCATTTGTGTATGGTTTGACGTCTGGCTATTTTCTACTTACAGGCGATTGTATGTATGACTGGGAAAATGTTACTTTCTAAGGTCAAGTGAAACTTTCATTTGAAATTTTCAAAAAATTTATGTGAAATTTTGAAATTTTTTTTTATTCAATTCTTTCAAGTTCCACTGTGACTTGTCAAAACTTGAAGGAGAGCATGGTGGATATTATTTGTACATAACATAATTTTTATGTATTTTCTGTTAGTTTCGAAAGTTTTAAGTAATTTTTTCCAGACGTTCCCAACTGTGTACGTGACTAATAAACAAACGATTGCCCAAAGTATTTACATAATAACAGTTGTGTATCATTATTTTCAGTAATTTTGATGTCCATCTGCTAATCAATTGAATAACTAATTATGTCACTTTGTTGTTTTTTATATTTCCTTAACTAAATATACATATATATATATATATCATTATATATATATATATATATATATATATATATATATATATATATATATATATTGTAGTGTGGGTGAATTAATTTTTTTTTTCTAATTTTACTTGATATAGTTTATATAGATTTATATCGGTGTGGTTGAATAAATTTGCTTTTTATACTTACTTTTGACTCTTATCTCAGAGTGATCGTTTCAAATCTCTTATACTTATTTGAAATGAATTTGAAATTAATTTATGTATTTAAATATGTTGTCTGTTTGAATTGTTTTTTTTTCTTCTCTGGTTCTGCCAAAGAAATTAAATAAAAGATTTAATTCAGATTTAACAAATCATAGATTATGTTTTATTTAAGTAGGATATTAAATTTTGAACAGCAATGAACACTGCCAAAATAATCACAAGGTAAGATATTGTGCCATATATGCACCAACATATTTAATCGGTGACATATCACCTAGCGTCAACTCTGGAATTGGCGTCATTTTATATCTACCTACCGGTCTCTAGCAATAATGTATATAATATGTAGTTTATTACCTTTTTAAAAAAAATTCCCTTTTTCTTTCTTCCTATCAAATGTATTCATTTCTTACATTATGGCAAAGTTAACTATTTAAATAAAAAACGACTATAACTATAATATATTAAAATGTGGGACATACCATCAGCAAATAATAGATAATAATTAATAAATAACGGAATAGTAAAATTAATATTGTAATAAAGCAATTTATCAACTTAAACAAAAAATATTCGAGTTCATTGTTGAGAGCCTATTGTTTTTCCTTTCTTTTTATCTGTGGAACTCTGATAAATAACATACTAAAACCAATCAATCTCGATAACAAATGACTGTCTAACACATAAAAACTAAGAACTGTAGTTCTTAATTTAGAACAGTAAGAAAAAATGTCTCTAATAACGTCAGACCAAAATTTTTATTTAATGTTTTGTTGGTTAGGAAAAAGGGAATTTATTTCTGAAACTTCTTTTACATAAAAATAAATTGGATTATTTTTTTTTAAATTTCAGAGCTACACAATTATTTTTCAAAAACAAGCATAAGAGAAAACTCTTTTTCTCAAGACATTAGTATGTGCATTTATATTATTGTTCTTACGAGGGCAGAACACCTCTGTATTCTATAATAAACGTTAAAAACAATGCATGACAAAAAGTTGTGTAGGTTTCAAAACACCAGTAATTTTAAAATATTGGTTCTGAATTGGACGAATTCATTAAAATTGTTCAGGAAAATCTCTAAATAGCGGCCACCAAAACTTATTGTGAAAATGGCAGTTATATGGAGGTGACCGTTATTGAGAGGTTAAAGAATAAATAAAAAATGTTGGTTATTTTTGTGCTTTCTTTATTAAATTAAATTATACACATTGAATAAACTAGCTACATATATATATATATATCTACAAATTAGGTGTACCTATACCTATATACATAAAAAAAATGAGGTCAAACAATAAAAACTCATATACATATGTACGTATTTTAAACATTACCTGCCATATTAAATAATTACCTTATTTTAAAATATTTTTCAATTAAAGTTTGTTTTTAAGCTTTTAATTTTTTCTTTGTAAAACCTGAGAATGAGAATCTCAAGTTTTATTGTTAAAATTTGGACAATTTTTATAAAATAGGAAACTTTGCACATCTCTTAGTTTTTCACACACTTCACTCAGATCTTTAATGTTTGACATTCCAGATTCTTCCACATCACTTTCATTATTTAAATCACAATCTTTATCATCAATTAATTCATTGATTACTTCTTGAACACCAAAATTGGGATTTTCGGTCAAAACATTGCTATCAATACATGCATAATTTTCTAGGTTTACATCATGTAATTCAGGAAAAAGCTGGACCAGTGGAATTTCATCTTTCTCATTGATATCTTCATCTTGTTTTTCCAAGAATCCTCCACTTTAGGATGGGACGTGGCATTATCCAGAAATAATATGACATTTCTATTTTGTTTCCTCATTTTTTTCGTCAAATTTTTTAGCCACGAAGTCATAATTTCTATTGTCATCCAAGCTCTTTTATTGGATACCTATTCTAAAGGCAGTTTGGTATGAGATACCTTTAAAGCATCGAGGGCTTTTACTCTTCTCTATAATTAATTGGTTTTCCTTTGTCTCCTTCATATTTGCACAAAATAAAATGGCCAATCTTTGTTCTGCAGTTTTTTTACCGGCACACATCACTTTTTAGAGCAAACGTAAGTCCGATTTGGTCAGCATTGTACATATTTTTTAGTGAATAGTCTTTTAATACTACTTATAGCTTTTCCAGGCTTCAACACTATCCTGGTCAACATCAGCCGACTCATCACAAATTGTTTTAAAGCCTGTTATGTCTTTGACAAAATTTTTGTAGCCATCCATTTGAGGCTTTAAAACTCGTCCTTTTTAAACTTTCGGCTGCTTCTAACGCTTTTTCTTTTATTAGAGATTCAGATATGGGAAGGTTTTATTTCTGGCTTTACAGAACGAATTGTAAACTAATTGGTCAATAGCCGATTCTTCAGTTTTGGGAAATTTTCTCTTCTGTTCTGGATTGGAACCTTCTTCAAAGAGTTTCGGTAAGTCGGATTTGTTTTTTATAATTTCGTTAACTTGTGTCCGTCCGTCCAATACCATACTTTTCAGCCAACTTTCGAGCACTGGTACTGAACTTTTCGCATTCCATCATATCAATTTTTTTTTAGAGATAAACGTTTTCTTTTTAGCGACATGATGATTGTAACAAAATCACAGTTGAACATAAACTAGCTCAAAATCTATGAAACTACAGCCTCTTTATCCTTTAGGGTTTTGAAATTACTATGGAAAATACCAATAATTGTTGCATTTATAAAATTCTACCTACGAAGGGTCGAAAAATTTTAGGTACATATTTGCCAATAAAATTTATGGCCGGTAATGAGAGGTACAGTTGCAGGTATTTTATGAAGAAATTTGTCTTTGAAGTGGCCGTGACCGTTTTATGGGGGTGCCTATTAGGGAGGTCATTCCGGGTATTCCCATATAATGGTTTCGGAATTTTGAAAACTAGCCGTTTTTAGAGGTGGCCTCTTTTAAAGGTGGCCGAATATAGTGGTTTTACTGTATATAAGACTAGATGACATATTTTTTCTTTTTACTTTATATATACTTCCTTAACAGTAACTGTATATAAATAAGTGCATGCTGTATTGGTTCATTTTCAAAGATCAATCACTCTTATTTAAGTTAATCTGTTTATTTCCGATAACTGTCGCAAATGTTGTTCTAATCGATCTTGCACTCTGACTGATAGGCACGATAACTGTAATGATTTTGATTGGATTCTGAAATTTGCAGAAATTTTATGCAGTTCACTGAAGCGTAAAATGTACTACTAAACAAAATTTTCCCACTACATGTTATAAATTAATATATTTAATACACTGAACTGATTCTGCGATTGGCTGCTTGTGAAACATTATTAAAATTATTAAAAATAAAGAAACTTTTTGCTTTTAAATGTTTCAAAAATATTTTATTAAAACTCTATACGTGTTTCGGCTTTTTTTAGGCCTTTCTCAAGAGTACAAATGATACTGGATTTTAAATCGTGTACTTTACTTATACAGTGTGGAAATTAAGTAACGCATAAATTCAGTAATTCCGTTGATATTAATTTTTTGGAAAAAATCTCGAATCGCGATTTTAACTTCAGCAAATATTTTCAGTTTATTTTCAGTTTCTTATGTCATTTATTTTTAAATTATGACGTCATCGACTTTTTTTTAAATTACAACCTATATTTTTTTTATTATTGACTTTTGGTAGTAGTTTTTATTCCGGTTCCGACCGCATAAAATTTTCAATATGTCATTATTTGAAAAAAATCGAGAAAAACAGTTTTAAAGTTCAAATAACCAAAATTTATTAAATTGGGAAAATTTATCTAGTTGCCGGTGTATCACATTAGTTTGATTTTTTCAACTATTTGTATAATTTCAAAATAAAAACGAATGTGCCGTCTATAACTTTCCGTCAAACTTAGGCAACTAGATAAATTTTCCCAATTTAATGAATTTTGTTATTTGAACTTTAAGACTGATTTTTTCTCGATTTTTTTCAAATATAACATATTGAAAATTTTATACGGTCAAAACCGGAATAAAACTACTACCAAAATCAATAATAAAAAATATAGATTATCATTAAAAAATAGTCGATGACGTCATAACTTAAAAATAAATGACATAAGAAATCAAAAAAGACTGAAAATATTTGCTGAAGTAAAAATCGCTACACCTTCGAGATTTTGTCCAAAAAATTAATATCAACGGAATTACTAATTTATGCGTTACTATTTTCCACACTGTATATAACATTTGGGCAGTACAATACAATTGTAAAGTATTAAATTTTATAGGTATGAAACGATGGGAATTGGGAATTTCTTTAACTTATACTATTTTGTCTAAAATGTCGTGACCAGTAAAAATTATTTGATCATTTGTTATGTTATTATTATTTACTATGTTTTTAATTTCTAATATTTCTAATAAATCTAATTTTTTACCTTTATTTTCTGAGTGAAACAAGTCGATCTTTTTTTAAATCTATGAGATGATTACTTTCTATACAGTGTGTTGACATGCCGGTGCTATGTATATTATTCAAAAAAAATTTTTTATGTTTCTCGACCCGTTTGTTTTTTATATTTCGACCAGTTTGCCCAATATATATAGCATCACAGTCAGAACATTTTAGCTCATATGTTCCAGTTATTTGTAATTTATCTAGTTTATCTTTATTATTTGATAGAATTCCTCCAATGTAATTTTATTTACGGAAATCGTGTTACATCCTAAACTGTTCAACTTATTACTAACTTTATTGTTAATCTTAGGTTTATAATTGATACATTTATAATTTTTCTGGGAGGCTTTTGAATGACCAATATAAAACTAATTAAGAATATTCTTTTTTGTTTCGCAGATATTAAATTGCGTATCAATCAAACTCTCTTGGTCTCCATTATTTTTGGCCATGTTTTTAATTATTTTTATTTTTTTTCAAAATTCTTTTCGACTTAAAGGAAATGTTAATAGACGGTTAATGAAACTATGGAATGATGTGTTTTATTTTTAGTGACTGTTTGGAACTATTGTGAATTACCGTGTCAGTACAAGTGGATTTGCGATATATATAAAATTCTAAGAATTTATTATTATTTTTTATGTTAACATCTAAAAAGTTTAAGTTATTTTATTTTTAATTTCTAACGTAAATTGGATTTTTTGATTAAATGAATCTAGTAGATTTATAAACTGGTTTAATTGCCATTCTGTTCCTTTCCAAATACAAAACACGTCATCTACATATCATGTCCAGAAAAATACATTTTTCACCAGAACATTCTTTTTGACTGAAACAGATTATTTTCGAAATCGGCCATGAAAATTTCAGCTAACAGAGGAGAAATCGGAGAACCCATTGGTAGTCCGTCTAATAATTTATAAATTATAAATTATAGTTATATAAATATATAAAATTATAAATTTAATGGGGCAGACCTACTGTCTGCCCCTTAGTAGGTCGCTTTATTCCGATCCCACTAATCTCTTTCCGGAGAAAGGATGTTGAAGGTCAGCTCGTAGTTGGTCATGGTAGGCATAGTATCTGAGGGCATTCCCAGGATGCTGTGATTCTCTATGACATCCTGTTCCGCTCCATGATACTAGTCTGGCATATTAATGGTCGCTTGTTGCAGTCTGTAGGTTGCCCACCTGGCTTCTCTCTCCAAATATATGAAGAGGGGTAAATCTAGAAGGATTTCAATTGCAACTGACGGTGTGGTGCTAATTGCTCCCGTTAAGGTCATGCATGCTAATCTCTACATTCCAGAGAGTTTGGCTTTGGTCGTCCGTTGTGATCCTTTCGGCCACCAAACAATGGATCCGTATGTTATCATTGGTCTGATGACCGTGATATAGATCCATTAAATTTGTTGAGAACTCATGCCCCAGGATTTGCCATAAATACGACGGCATGTCCATAAGGACAGCTTTGCTTTGTGGATTACCTTTTTCCAGATGGGAGTTCCAATTAAATGATCTATCTAGAGTGATTCCTAGATATTTCACTTCCTCCGCAAATGGAATAGTTTCACTTATTAAGGAGGGAGGTCTTAAGTCCTCCAGCTTCCTTTTCCGAGTGATTGGTACTATTACTGTTTCAATTTGGTGTAACTCCATTCTGGGTTTCTGGTGTATTCATTGAAAAATTTTCTTTTTGTATTGTACTAATGAATTAATAATCTTCTTATGTTGAGGCACAATGTTGTAAAATTTTGAATCAAGTATGGGAACGTTGTCCTATTATTTTACTCAATTTTTTGTGCCATAATAGTATCTTTGTTTGATCCTGGTTTCATGAACATGATCAACAATTTGACAAGATTTCTTGTTTTTATGGTAATAGATTACAAGACTTTGAGCATAAAGTTGTCGGAGATCAAAAACATTTGCTTCTTTGTACAGTTCATTGCTAGGGTACGTGACAATCTTGTGCAATATGGTTTTTAAAACCACTTCTGGATAATTTCAAGATTTCTTATATAATTATTAGTCACACCACCACAAGCAATGATCCCGTACAAAAGATGAGATTGAACCAGGGTAAAATACATTATTCTTAAGTGTTTGACGTGTAATATTTTACTGTAATACTTAAATTTTGGTAGTATGTATCTAAGATTTTTATTTAAGTTGTTTAAATGGATATCCCATTTAAGGCGGCGATCAATACCAGATATCAAGGTATTTCAAAGCTTCTACAGATTTTATTTCAATATTTATGTCACAGTTGTTAAAGACGAATATGCTATTAAATTTTGGTAGATTTTTTGGGGTATCTGAGTAGAGTAAGTAGTGTGTTTTATTATAATTTACTGTTAATAGTTTACTACCGAAAAATTCAAAAAATAATTGTAAATCTTTTTCCACTTTATTTTTGAACGTGTCCCAGTCAGTGTCTGTATAAAGTAAAGCAGTAATCTGCAAAACTGATGATCTTGCCTTTAGTTGGCAGCTTAAATAAATCGTTCACATATAATGTAAATAAGACTGGTCCTAATACGATACTCTGTGGAACGCCATATCGTATTAGTTCAAGATCGCTTAATTCATTACCAATACTGACACACTGGTATCTATCGGAAAGGTAGCATTTTATTAATTTGTGGCTATTACCCCTGAATCCCAGGTTTTCTAAGGTATTTAGTAAATCCGGGTGACTTACACTGTCAAATGCGTTGGCCAAGTCAACAAAAACACAAATAGCTGAAGCTGAGTTATCAAGTGCTTTATACACATTAGAGATTAAGTCAGCCATTGCATCCTGTGTTGACTTGGCCCCTCTAAATCCATATTGCGAGTCTGAGATAATATTGTATTTTTTTTAGATAATCTTGGATTCTCTTGTTTAATATTTTTTTCAAAAACTTTGGCAAAGCTGCTAATTAAAGAAATAGGCCTATAATTGTTCACTAAAATGTTATCATCAGACTTGTGGAATGGTTTGACTACAGCTACTTTTAATGATTTTGGAAAAACTCCTAATTGAAACGCTGTTTATTAAATAAGTAAGGGAACCTACAATAAAGTCCGCACATTCTTTTTAAAATTTCTGTTCGTATTCCATCTTTGCCAGGTGCTATTTTTAATTTCAGTTTTAATATGACATTTTTCACTTCATGTTCATTAGTAAGAGCTAGATAAAAGGAATTTAATATTATTGTGCGAGGAAATTTGTCGTTTTAATATTTTCTGCAAGATTCGCACTTACATTAATGAAATACGAATTAAAGATATTTGCAATTTTTTTAATCGATCAACTACAGATTCATTATTTTTAATTTGTGTAATATCAATTTTACTGTTTTTATTTTCGTTAATAATATTCTACGTGTTTTGGTGTGCAATTGTTTTTTTTCAATTTCAGCTTAATAATACCTTTTTTCTGCTATTTTAGTAAGTTCTTTAACTCTATTACTGTAAGTCTTCCACTCATTAATAAGTACGTTATCTTGACTAAAACATTTGAAATCCAAAGACTCCTTTTTACTTTCTTTCTTTTAATTTTTACTTTTTTACTACATTGTTTAATACATTTTTTTAAAATATTAATGAATTGTTCGTCGTATATAAAAGTGATCAATTCTTATTTCATAATTTATTTTTTAACTTATTGTAATCAATATATATTTTATAATAATTATTATTTAGATACCGGGATATTGCTTATAAAAGGTGATTCAATCTGCATTATTATTGGATAGTGGTCAGTGATAAGGATATTTGATATTATTGCCTTAAGTAAAGTTATATGTATCTTTGAACGAATACTAATTTGATCGACTCATGAAGACCTATTTCCTTGTGCACGAGTTAGTTCGTATGTGGCTGATATGTAATTATGTTCATATAGGGTCTTCATATACTCTTGGCATATCTGAGAGTTTATATCCAATCTAATATATAAAATTCTCGTGTCACGGTGTTTGTAATTAAACTCCTCCGAAATGGCTCGACCGATTTTCGTGAAATTTTGTGTGCATATCGGTTAGGTCTGCGAATCGGACAACATCTATTTTTCATCCCCCCTAAATGTTAAGGGTGGTCCACCCCTAAATTTTTTTTTTATTTTCCTAGAAATAATATACATGGCAAAACAACGTTTGCCGGGTCGGCTAGTATATCTATATTTATATCTTCTACTATTATATCTAAATCATATGTGTATGTTTTGTTTGGTAGAAAATCTTAAATTATGAATAAAGTCAATCGGACAAGTTGAAGGAGGGCGATACACAGAGGTAATTTGAAGCTGTTTTTTGTTGAATTCTATTATAATTTCTAGTATTATTCTTTCAACACTATGATTAAAACAATCTTTAATAAATACTACTACCCCATCTTTCTGATTTACATTGCCCTCATTGTAAATAACTTTGTATTCTGCCATGTGAAATAAATCTATATTGATAATTTCCCAACTTTCTGTTAGTATTATGCAATCAAAATCTCTATTGATATTTACTAAAACTATTTGTAATTCGTCAAAATTGTTGGCAATACTTCTTATTTTATTGTGAAGTAGAGAAAAAGTAGATTCATCCTTGGAGCTTAATATACTATTTAGATGATTTATATCTGAAGCAATTTGAGTTTTTATACCTTTTTCTTCGAAATTTCTAATATATTCATCCATTATAATTATTTACAATATGTAATTAATAGTAAGTAATAAACAATAGCCCTAGTTCTGTACAATATTTTTTAAAATTATAAAATTAAAAGGTTAAGTCATAAAATAAGAAAAAAGAAGTTTGGCAATTATAAATTTTAATCTTAATACTACCTACTATTTTTCTTTCAGAACGTTTAACTTAAGTTGTCTCAATACTTTCTTGCTGTTTTCTTTTGTGCCGGTTTTGCTGTCCACTTTGGTATTGTTTTCGGCCAAATTAGCTTTATTGTCTGCCTCAAAGATTTGTACTGTTTTGTTTTGTGTTTCTATAACTTTACTTGGCATCCCTTTTTTCAGTTCTTCAATGGTATACTTTTCATTTTCAATTAGTAGAGTGTTGTTTTTGATTTTTGTTTGCAGATTATGCTTTCTTGCTAATTTTAAGTTGGTTACCAAGATTTTTCTATTATTGTAATTTGTAGTTGTATAATTCTGGGCGAAAAATATTCCAGTATCTCTTAGTTCTTTAGTATTGGCCAAGATTTCCGATTTTAGATGGTAGCTAATAACTTCTGCAACCAGTGGTCTTCTTTTTCCGTTAGTAAAGTTTCCAATTCTATGGATGTCTCTAAAGTCGGAGAAGGTGCAGCTTACTTTTAAGGTCTCGTTACAGATTTTTAGATAATTTTGTATGTCTTCTATGTGGTTTACCTCATCTTGTATGCCGTAGACCACAAAGCTATAACTTTTTGTTTTACGTTTTATTGTGTTAAGTTTTTCCTTTAGCTCATCTTTTACTTTTTTGAGGAGGTTATTTTCTTTGTTTAGGTCTTGAAACTGTTTAGAAAAATTCTTGTTTCAGGTCTAATATTTCCTGTGTGAGTGAATCCTTGTTATCTTTTATTTCCTTCTGTATTTCTATATTTTTATTTAAGACGCTCTGTAGCCATGCATAAAGATCTTTGTTTGTTACTTCTGGTATATCTGACATTTGAAATAACCTGTGATATTCCTTTCATTAATATTTTTAATTAATTTTTTTCCCAACTAAACACACGTAGTAAATAATTCAAATATAAATTTGTTTGCTGATGTATTCTTTATTGAACACTTTTTATTAGGCAAGTTTTTATAGTAAGAAGTTATTTACATTTTTTGTATTTATTCTTGAATATCAGCTACTGTTACTAATTAATAAAGCTGCAAATTGTATCTGTGTATCAAGGTCGTAGAGTACAGATGTACTTACCGGCATTCACCTTGACTGCGAAGCTCTTTCTCCAGTCCAGTCTATTAGCTTTCGAGTTGTGTACACGTTAAGTCACTTGGGCATATTGCATATTGTTTTTGTGTTTTTATTTTATTTATTGTACTGTATTGTTGATACTAATTTAATAATAAAGCATTGCAGACGTACGCAGGGGTAGAAAACGGCCATTTGCTGACAAAGTGAATAAATTCATAGGTGAATTCCCGGATTTATTCTATGATGGTGCTAAAATAATTTGTAAAGTATGCGAGAAAGATTTGATGTGCTGGGATAAGCGTGATTGTGGACTTCACGTAAATAGTGTACACCATAAAAATAAAAAAATAGCGTGCCTTCATCAACACAGTTTATGTTCGATTTACTATTAATGCTGATTGCCTATGATGTTCCACTGCACATACTCGATAAACAACCATTTCGATAGTTCTGGAATAAATACAATGCCCAGGTGAAGTTACCAAGTCGCACAACGTTATGTAACTATCTACCAACTGTACACGTAGATATGGTAAATAAGATGAAATGTGAATTAAAAAATATATGACTGTGGTTATCTGTTGATGAGACAACAGATTGTAAAAAAATTCTATTTTAAATGTTATTGTACGAGTATTGGACCCTCTTAAACCGACAGTTCCACTGTTACTAGCTAGCAAAAGCCTAAGTCAGTGTACTAGCGAAACAATCACCAGTGGTGCTGGAGACGTTAGAAAAATTTGAACTGTTAAAAAGTCAAGTGTTGATGTTTGTGACTGATGGCGCCATGACAATGCGTTCGGTAGGCCGTTCTTTGCAAAAACAAGATTGTACGTTTATACATGTTACGTGTAAAGTGCATGCTTTACATCTTGCGATAGAAACTATTCGAAAAGGTTTTCCAGAGGTGGATGCAAAAAAAGTGTTTCTTCAATCTCCTAAACGTCTCCGTGCATTTCAAAGCAAGTGTCCCGGTATTCCTGAACCACCACAGCTGATTCTTACACGTTGGGGAACATTATTGCGGGCAGCTTTTTATTATGCTGAATATTTCCAACAAATAAAAGCTGTGATACTACAATTCAGTCCAGATGAGGCTGCAGCTATTAAGGAAAGCCAGACAAAATTCAAAGATATATATTCGCAAGTGTGTTAAATAAAGACACCGGTTTTACCAAATTAAGACAAATATGTGATGGTGCAGCCCCAGATCCGTTAAGTGCGTTCAAAGTCTATTTTACGTATGCGTGTATTACATCAGTAGATGTCGAACGGCCGTTTTCAAAATATAAGA
Organism: Rhamnusium bicolor; assembly: GCA_029963845.1. NCBI lineage: Eukaryota > Metazoa > Arthropoda > Insecta > Coleoptera > Cerambycidae > Rhamnusium > Rhamnusium bicolor. Next base: position 42,384 of record JANEYF010000648.1, on the reverse strand, counting down.
ATATATTGTAGTGTATGTATGTGTTAAAAAAAAGCACGTTAATTTTATAATTTTTATTAGAAAGTTAATTAGATACATAAAATTTATATATCTTACATTTACTTACCTCCTCTTGACTATGTTGCAAAACTATTTTAATTTTGACTACCCTGGTTTTATTTATAAAAATTCCTGTGTCTGATGATGTGAAGTAAATTTACTTGTTCACGAACCCGGTCACACCAATAAAGGAATTTTATGAGAATTTTTCTGTTTGTCTTATCATAAAAATAACAATTTGGATTTTCGATTGTAAATAATAATTACATATCAATATGGAAACTATACACAGGGCGTTCCCATAAGTCATGTGCTAAATTAAATGGGGTGATAAATGCTTGTAACTTCTTAAAAAATTCGCCATTATTTACCGCTAACTAAACATGAAATTTAAGTAGGTATAAACGTTAGCCAATGAATTGAATTTGAATAATTCATTGGGATCTAAGATCTCTATACATTTTTGATAGGTGCCTCAAACGAAAGAAAAACGTATTCGTAAATTGGTACTAAACAGGAAAAATGTAAAATTTCTTCCAGGAAAAGGTAACGTAATTATATTTTTTATTTTCGCCGACAAGTTTTCATCGCAAATTATTATTATTGTAGCAGTTATACATGCAGATATTTTTGCGAAAGAAAAAACAAAAGTTAACTCATGTCTCATTATGAAACAATTGAAAGGTGTCGGTATCGAAGCCCAACAATTTGAAATAATGTAGATGTATTCCACGTTCTGAAACATAATAATAATAATATAATAATAATATAATATTTATTTACAAAAAAAATAGATAGATAAATACAAATGGGTACAAAAATTTGAATTACAAATATTAAGTACAAAATACAAAATAATGAGACATAATCTGGATTTCGCAAATAAATATAGAAAATCCATTTAGGCTCATTCAAAGCCTGTCTATGGATGTATTTCACTCAAGTAAATGCAAAAAATACAGAAAAAATTCAGAAAATCATTTAAATTTTAAGTGATTCAAGACAACATAAAAAAAATAATTGAATAGTAGAAAAATTAAATAAAATAAAACAAAATAAAATTAATCGATTTGAATAAATAAATAAATTGCCATTTCTTTATCTCAACGACATACTAAGTAGTTAAAGGAAAAACATAAAAATTTAAAATATTAATTCAATGGAGGGCCAATAATATTATGCAATAAATTTCTATCGTTTGAAGTAATCCATGTTTTTAACTTCTTTTTAAAAAGTTGCACTGTTTCTGTGCTTTTCAGAAAGTTTGGTAAAATATTAAAAAGTTTCGGCCCAATATAGACAAAACATCGTTGGCCAATACTTTTATATGCCCTAGATAAAACTAAGGGGTGAGCTTCTTTATTTCTAGTGTTACGCTCATAACTAATCTCACTTACATATTGTTTATTTTTAAACAAAAATAATAAAACCGTTTTAGAGAATAGCTGCCTTAAATCTAATATATTTAATTCTGAAAACAGTTGTTCTGTGGGGTATCTAAAGGGTTTGAAATAAATAATTTTTAAAATTTTTTTTGAATTATCTCAAGAGGTTCCAAATACGTTTTTCTTACTCCTCCCCATCCAATTATACCATATTGTAAAATGGCTTCTGTGAAGGCGTAATATAATATTTTGAGCTGATACAATGGAAGAATTTGTCGACATTGGTAAAATTTAAACATTAGGCCACGAATTTTTTGTTTTAACATTGTTTACGTGTACGTCCCATCTTAGGTGTGTATCGATAAAAATGCCAAGATATTTGATTGACCCAGTAAAAGAAATAACAAGATTATCAATTGATATAGTGCTGAACTCAGGTAGGTATTTTCTATAGGAAGTGAAAGGTAGAATTTTAGTTTTATGAATATTAACTGTCAATAAATTTGCACTAAACTAATTTAACACTCTCCTTAAGTCCTTTTCGACCAGTTCCTTTACATCAGCCCAAGAATGTCCACTATACAAGATAACAGTGTCATCAGCAAAATAAATGATAGTTCTAGATGAATCTAACGTAAATAAGCTGTTTAAATATATAGTAAATAACACAGGCCCTAAAACTGTACCCTGTGGTACACCACAGGTTACAGTATCTTCATCACTAAACACATTATTTATTTCAACTTTTTGTTTCCTTAATTCTAAATAGCTTTTAAAAACAAACAGATATACCAGAATTTTGATCTCTATATATATACGTGTATTCAAATAAATCCAGTGATTTGACAACAATTCAAAATATTTAGGACATTTTCAAATTCATCTATGTACCATCTGAAAATTAATGTTGGAAATCATGTAAAGACGCCAGAATTTGGCATTCCAGCTAATAGTTTTTGGAACAATTTTTTTTATTTAATTGTAATTTGTCGTGAACAATTCAAATAAACCAACTTTTAGTATACTTTTCTGCAAACCTAATGTAAAAAATATACTCAAGTCCATCAAGTAACTTCCCAGTAACAGACTTTTTGCGAACAATGTATATCGGCCATTGTTCAGTATGGAATTTGATATGATTGGACTTTTCTTTACTCTATGGACTCATGGGGATTTATCAAGTGAAGCGAAAAAATCTTAGTGCCCGAACAATTTCTAGAGATATCATTTGATTACTCTATTACCCATATAACTTGTACTCATTTGATGAAAACACGGCGTAATCAATTTTAATAATTACTTTTGGATTGTGGTTCTATAATTTCCTTGCAAGAATACCAGATTATCGTATTTAGTCTGTATAATTTCTGAAAATCTATTTGTTAAGTAGTTCTGCCAACTAAGAGTTTGCCAATAAAAGCGTATTATTCGAACAGTACTAACTGGATAGGAAAACTGTGCCTCCAGCTATTAATTCTGCAAACATATAAAACAAACAAATAGTAAAGTATTGCAGCAAATGTCAGTAGAAAAAGGAGCAGGACAAGTTTATAAAACATATACCAGACCGCAAATAGCGACCCCCGATTGAAATGTCAGATCGTGTAGGGTTGGGGGAGCTAATTATGACGTCACTGGGGACGTGCTGTTATCTTGTACCAAATAAAAATACGATGCGATTTATCTCTACCCTGGCCTGAATTGGATTGCACATTTTACGCTATATTTAAAACATACATTACACGTGACAGTTACCAGAAATTACCAACCAACAGGCGATTGAGAGGGGTAGTTTTTAATGCAAATTGAAAAGTTTTTAATTGAAATATACTTCAAATAAGTTTTATTTCCATCTAGGTCGAAATTTTATTGCATTTGGCAGATCAGGTCGCTGAATAATTGGAAAGCTTTTTTATATTTTATGTCAATATAAAAGGAAAACACGTAAATTGCTGAAATTTCAATATTCCAATAAAAACTACCAGGGCTGTTTTGCAATTTGGAACTTGTGTTCTTGCTTCACCACCGATATATGAATTTACTTCCATTCTATAGGATAATACATTCGTATATTACAATAATTTTTTTATCCCTAATAAATGAAGATATTTTATTATTAAGAGCAATTTACAGGGCACTTAAAATAGTGGTGTTTTTAAAAAAATCGTATCTGCCTTGTCAGTTACACCAGAACTTCCAAATTTAGACTGATTCTAGATAAAATGCTACTTGAGAGCGTGAGCACAAAAAATTTAATCTAGATGTAGATTAGGTGGTTATTTGGACCTAAAAAGAATTGTAAACTTTTTCAATTGTGATGCTTAATATTGTGTCTATTAACAATATATTTACCATAATCATATGCTCAGGTCATAAGAAACTCTTTAAACATGAACTGTAAAAGTTTTACGTAAAAATTTAAATCTACTAAATAACACTTTTTTAGTTAGCAGGCGATGAACAAAAACATAATATGCTTATTTTCTAGTCTCTCTTTGATATTAGAAACATTCTGCATATAAAGTGATTAATTAAAATTAATTGATTAACTGAATTTCATGGATTATTGAAATTTTGTAGAACTATAATACTTTGTTCTGTGAAATTGTGGAATTACATGGAAGCCGGAAAGTGTATTGTACAAATTTTAGAACAGTATGTTTTGTAACAAGTTTGGAATATAGCATATACCGCATGAGTGAAAAGTTTGCCAACTGAGCCGAAAAGCAAGGGGTTGGTTCATGAGTGGGGAATAGCCATCCAAACGTGTTACAGACTATACTTTTTCTATGACTATAAATAATTTAGGTCAAATTGCTTATAGTATGTACTAAAACGCTCTTTGCTTGTATCTGTCAGCAAAACAAAACATAATTGATAGACGAGAGATGCTACTTTTATTACTCAATTAATAATTTGGTAATAGGTGTCGTCGTCATATAACTGCTTACTATACAGGGTGGCCCAACGAAAACTTGATATGGAGGTTTTGGGTGACAATAGCGTAGATATAAATAAACGCTGGGTAGTCAATATTATTTTGGAGGCGGAAAACTGATTTTCCTAGTTTTAACATCATCATTTCAACCCTCAAGCAGTGAGGTGAACAACCCCTAAAATTTGAAGAGAGGGAGGGGCACATGGTAGCCGAGTGGGCAAAGCGCTTATTTACTTGGTACCGAATATCAATGGTTCGAATCCATCCGGAAGCAAGTAATTTTATATGTAATTTGTTTCGGATTAAGACGGGAGAGAACTGTTGATGCCTTAGATGTGGTTTGGACTCCACAATAAACTGTAGTCTCTCGTCTCTCTTTACTCAACATAAAATCCTAGGATTTTCAGGTGACTTGAGAGACGGTTAAGAAAAGAAGAAAACAAATACATCATTGGAAAGCCCCTTATCCAAGCAGTGGTGTGCAGTTTTTGAATTTACGTCCACCGTTTTCGAAAACACGAATGTTTGTTTCCGAACTGAACCTGTATTTACGAGCCATAAACATTTAACATGTCACTGTATAATTAGTTTGCATTTTTGCACTCTCTTTATCAGTATGTACGATAACTTTTTATTTAAAGTTTTTCTCTTTACAGATGATAACAGTTTAAAACAATTAAAGAAATTAATCGAAATTTTAGTTTCAGCTACTCACTAGATTAATAAGCGTAATTTACGTTATTGTGTGGTGCGTGACTTACTTCTAATTATTCTTAAAAGCAACAATGATTTATACAATGGGCCTTTTCACTACTTCTGAAATCTCAAAACAAATATGTTTATTTGAAAGCTAACTGATAGATATTCACCTTGTGCAACTCTGCTTGAAATATAAGTCTCCCATTGTTTAATAAAAAAATAAACATTTATTATGGCAATTTGAACACTCATTTGACCTTGAAGCTGAGTGACGTCACACAGACCGGAATCATGTTGGTATTTAGCATTTGCCAGAACGCCTAATACTACTAACGTCACACCACATCTGACACATTTTACATTGTTTACGGTTAGTTTTGTGGTTATGTTCTGTGTGTTCAGTTACGAATCGTATTTTGCTTTGTTTCTGCACATTATTGGAAGAAAATGGAGTCAGGATTTTCTAAGAGGAAATGCAGAAAATCTGCCGAAAGTTGACTTTATTATGGTGGACGAGTTTTACTTGTCAAATTTGGATTATTTATCAGCAGAAGTCAGGACTATTAAAACAAAACGGTAAGTCATTAGTAATCTTATTTTCGTGTAATTTATTTTTTAAATATAATGGAACTACCATTATTTTAACATGCAATTGTTGTTACAATATTTATTCCTATTTCAATTATACTTACTAATGTCTAATAATTTCCAGGTCAACAAGAGCATCATACGGTGACAACGCGAGTTGCTTATGTGAATCTGAATCTTCTTTTAACTGTAAAATTTCAATAATTTGGCATCAATTTCTAAATACAACTACTTTTCTCACATCAAAATGATCTTCACAACAGTAAATGTTTCTGGTTTTCGTCAACTGCTTCTCAACTTTGGCTATTTTAAACTATGCTTTTCGTCTATTTTCATCTGGTGGAACGTAAACGAAAATTTTGATTGGACAATTCATGTTGTTATTTGTACATGTTGGTACAAAACACTTTTAAACATGTTCAACACACAACAATCCAAACTAAAAAGAAACGACTGTCAAAGTCAATTTCGACGTCAACTGTCAAAAAGCAGAGAACCAACTTTGCAATACACCGATGTGTCATGTTCAAGGTCGTAGTCCCTTTGACGTCACTAAGGTGGGTTGTGGACGTCACGTAAAAGCGCGCGCTTTATTTCCGCACTTTTGTTTTTTTTTTTCGATAGAAATCGTGCTCAAAAAAAAATAAAAAAAATACGGCAAGTTTTTTTTATAGAACACTATCACATAAAGCAATAAAAAAAATCGTGAAAAGGCCCATTGCACAGAGGATTGAAGTGATTGGTTTTTATTATGGGAAAAATCGATGTGCTAATAAGGCTGCTGACCTATTCAATCAACAACATGAAAATATGAATGTGTAGCGACAGTATATTTCAGAATTGGTTAAAAAATTCCAAGACACTGGATCTGTAATAAATAAAAAACGGAACTACAAACCGCCAATAAGGAATGAGGCAACAGAGGTGGCAATTTTACGTTGAGTACGAGAAAGTTGACAACTGTATCTGGTGTATCACGAAATAGTTTTCAACGTATTTTGAAAAAGCACAAAATTTCACCCTTATAAAGTTAGTCTGACATAACAACTGAATGAATATGATGGTGATTGTCATTTACAATTCTGCGAGATAGCAGTGAACAAGCGATTGAAAATCCATATTTTCTTTTTAACATCTGTTTTAGTGATGAGTGTACTTTTTTAAACGGTCCGGTTAATCGCCATAATTGTTGTTACTGGTCTAATTCTAGTCCTCGAATATTTCATGAAGTACATACTCACCGTCACTAAAAATTAAACGTTTGGGATGGAAATTTTGGTGAATGTATCATTGGCCCTCTTTTCCTAGAAGGCAATCTAACAGGACAAATTTATCTGGAACTTCTGGAAGACACAATTGACCCCATATTGACTGACAACATTATTTGGAGGGATCAGTTGATATTTCGACAAGAAGGCACTCCTCCACACTATGCTCTGCTTGTTCGTGTGTATTTGGATAAGCACTTTCTGGTTCACTACATTGGGAGGAAGGTTTCATAGAATAGCCTCCACAATCACCAGATCTTTCTCCATTAGACTTCTTTCTGTGAGGGCACTTGAAAAGCAGAATTTATTCTACTCTACCTGCTTCATTGGAAGATTTACGTCAACGAATCACAAACGAATGTCACCAAATCACCGCAGAAATGCTTCAAAATATGCGAGATCGTTTTCAGCAGAATCTATATTATTGCATGGAAGCTAGAGGTTTGAGCATTTACTACAATGATAATTTAAGTAGCTAGATTGTACTTCACAGTTATTTTCCCGTAAAGAAATCTTTATTTTTCCGAAAACGGTACATGTAAATTCCTAAAACTGCATACCACTGTTTGGAGAATTCAAAGACCTTTCTAATGATGTACAACTCGCCATACCTTCCCTATATAAATTTTACGGGTTGTTCACCCCACCGCTCGAGGGTTGAAGTGACGATGTTGAAAATCGGAGAAACAGTTTTCCTCCTCCAAAATAAAATAGATCTGTCCGAGCGTTTATTTATATCTACGATATTATCACTCAAAACCCCCATGTCAAGTTTTCGTTGGGCCACCCTGTACATAACTACTTGTTTATTTTAAGAAGATTGTTTAATTTAAATAATAATATCTAGAAAAGAAAAAAATAATTATTGGGAAATATATCAGCATGCTTCCAAATCTAACATGATAACAATAATATACTCGCATACCAATAGTTTTTTATATTTTGTACTGTCATTCTTATATGAATGCACTAGTATGAAAGTTTTAGGTAAATAAAAAATCAAATACTTCAAATATATTTTATCGTACAAACTATTAAAAGAACTACTCAATCTAGAAGCAAGATTATATTGGATTAAATAACAGTATTCTTAGTGTTAGAAAAAAAAATTGATATTAAAAAATAATAACTCCCCGAAAACAAAAATTTTTCACTTCTCTCAAGTTGCAATACAAAAACGAACACCCTTAGTCGATATATATTGTCTTTCATTCCTCTAGAACTCCGCAGGGGGCTGGTAAACACGAACATATTATTTATAAAAATATTTTAATTACATAACTCAAAATATGAACATTTGTCATATTTATTTTGACATTTTAAATTGATAGATTAACAATTGCAACTTCAATTGTTTAAACAGTTTCCACAATAAAATATATTTGAAGTATTGTGTTTGATTTATTATTTACATAAAACTTTTATACCAGCGCAATCAGAATGATAGTATAACATATAAAAAACTATAGACATTTATTATTAGAGCTGTCCGATGTGCCTGGAGTACAACCACGGTCTTGCGCTGTCGTCACACGTGCCGATTTAGAAGTGATTTACGCTGCAGTTTTATTTGAAAGGTTAATGCGTGAGGTTGTACCTATAAATTATACATAATGTCAAACGCGGCAAAGGGTAAAAAACGACCATAGCGGACACAGTGAATAAATTTATGAAAAATAATTTGTAAAGTTTGCAATCAAGACTTAATGTGCTGGCACAAAACAGATTGTCGTCATCATATCAATACCGTGCAACATTAAAATAAAAAAATGGCATGCCTTTGACAACTCAGTTTATGTTTGATTTATTGTTAATGTTAATACCTGTAATATTCCGCTACACATACTGGATAAACAACCATTTCGGGAGTTTTGGAATAAATACAATCCCCAGGTGAACTTACCAAGTCGTACATCGTTACGTAGATATATTCCAGCTGTTCGTGAAGACATTGTAAATAGGATTAAATGTGGATTAAAAAATACACGGCTCTGGTTATGTATTGACGAGATGACAGATTGTAAAAAAATTCTATTTTAAATATTATAGTACGTGTACTGGACCCTCTTAAACCAACATTTCCACGGCTTTTTTTATTATGCTGAATATTTTCAACAAATAAAAGCTGTGATACTACAGTTCAACCCTTAACCGAGGCTGCAGCTATTAGGGAAAGCCAGACAAGCTTTCAAGGCGTTTCCCTTGAAACAGATTTAAAAAAGTATTAATAACAATTATAGGGGACTACACGACGCAATAGAAAAATTGCAAAATAGTTCGTTGTCGTTAGTGGAATCGCTGCAAATAGTGGACGACGTAAAAACACAGCTACAGGCTATAAATGACGCAAAAAAATAATCGCGTTAGTGAAAAATTCGAGAGTGTATTACAGAAAGATCCTGATTTTAGCAAATTAAGACAAATTTGGTGATGGTGCATCTACAACTTCGTTAAGTGAGTTCACAGATTGTTTTACTTATGCCTGTATTACATCCGTAGATGTCGAACGGTCATTTTCAAAATACAAACATATTTTTTCACCAAAGCGAACATCGCTGACAGAGACAGCTGTAGAAACATACCTGATGCTATTATACTATAGATCTTCCCCACTTTGTGATGACGACAACCAAACTACTTCATAAATCTATTTAAAAGTGTGAGTTTTATACAAATTTTTATAAAATGTAACATTATTGTTAAAATTTATTTCCATTTAATATACTTATTCAAGTATTATGATATGATGTAAACATATGAGTCATATGACGGCTCTGGCGGCGAGGTGACCTCAGACAGCTCTATTTATTATTGTTATCATGTTAGGTCTGAAAGGTTGCTTATATAACACCTATTAACTATTTCATTATTTTTCGAGAAATGTATAAATACCAAGCAATTAAAATGTCAGATTTTTTAAAATTTAAAAAAATAATGGGTTTCTTTAGATTAGGTTAGATGCTGTGAATGTCATTGTGATCACCGAAGTTACAATAATTAATCTATCAATTTAAACTATCACAACAAATGTTCATATTTTTTGAAATATGTAATTAAAATAATTTTATATATGATATGTTCATGTTTACCAGCCCCTGAGGAGTTCGGGAAGAATAAAAGACGATACATATCGGACTATATAGGGATTTTAATTTTTGTATTGTAACTGAATTTCTTAAGTGTAATTTTTTTTTTTTGGAAGTCAATTTTTTTTTATCCCAATATGTTCTTGCCTCTAATACTAAGAATACTGTTATTTAATCCATTGCAATCTCGCTTCATGATTGAGTAGTTGATTTACTAGTTTCCACAATAAAATGTATTCGAAGTGTTATGTTTTTTCACTCTGTATTTATTTCTTCTGTGCATTATCGGAATTATCTGTGCAATGATCTTTAAATTACTCTCTCCGAATCTTTCTCCATTTTAAAAACCACTTAGCAGTTTTAAATTTACGGGGTTTTAAAACTGTAGTAAAATTTCACCATTAACTTATTTCATTGACGCTCAGGTTATAATTCATATTTTTCAGAATTTTAATACAAACTATTTAAATCTTACAATTTTCCCCATTATTGAAATTTGAAAATAAACTTATAATAACATTTCAAGTTGTCGATTTTAGCAGTAGAGAAATAATGACTCATCTTGTCATCGCTTTTCTTGCTCACTTAACCACTCCGTTTCACTTTGTCGAATCCTAAAATCATTTACCCAAAATATGAAATGAAGTTTATCCGAATCACATTCCACGCGTTTAACTTTTCTATTATTATTATGCCATCCATTATTAAACAAATTTAAAGCGTAATTTGTTGACGGCAATTTGTTCTCCATAGGATTTTCTCAATATCGGCATTTTTGAGGAAGCAGCCTCGTTCACTGTCAACTTGATCAATATTCACGTTACGTTTAATGTATAAATGAATTGAACTTCATTTATTCGACGCCACATGATATGCAGAACTATATCCACCCTTCCAAAAGAATTTCGGAAGCGCCATGATGGATATTAATGAGAAAATATTCCATATGAACTGCCGCTCGTACCGGAAATATTGTTTTATTGAACATCGGTGTCATATGGAAACACGATGATGGATTAAACCGATGATAATTTTCAAGTGAACTAATTGGAATACAATCGGGTTTTTTAACTATTTTCCACCGTTTTAGTTACGCAGTATTTCAAAAGCAATAAAAAATTCCATACCACTACAAAGTAAGCATAATACTTGATTAACTATACACATAATGATCAAGGATATGTTGGCATAATAATAATAATAATAATAATAATATTAATATTTTTTAAGCTGAGTGGCGTGTTTGTATGGGCTCAAGTTCTTATTAAAAAAATCACTTTAAAATTTGCGCAAACGGCTACAATTCAACAACAATTAATATATTTGCAAAACTCCTATAAGATTAATTTAAATTAGAAACAGTTTTCTATATATTGTGTATAGTTATTTATTTGTGGCATCTTATGATGTTTCTTCTCACCTTCTTTGTTAAATTGTTTAATAAATCTGTGCCCAAAAGAATTACGTTTAATTTTCAATAGTAGTAATAGTTGTAGTTTGTAGTTTACGCATTAATTATTAAATCATTTTCTATATGACCAATTCCAGCAAATTTTACTTGCATTTTTTTGTTGTTCAAAGTCTGAAACTGCTTAATTTTTAATAACCTAATTAAAAGAAAATGCACAAAAAAGTAAAAATTCTAATACATACCAAAATAGTCATACTTATACCTATTCGAATAACTGAATCAATAATACAATAATATTCGAATATTAGGTTCATTCGAATATTCGGAGAGCTCGATTATGCGATTAATTCAAATATTCGAATAATTCTAAAATTCGAATATTTTTTCGAACGAATAACCGAGTACTAAAATCTGGAAAATTCCCAGCATTAATCTGTTCCCTCACACACCAGCTGTGTACTGTACTTAATACATCTTGAAAGATATTGGAAATTACATCTTCGCTTCTTCTTTTTAACTATTTTCGCTACGATGCATTGTTTTTGCAATATTACAATAATTATCGGAAGCAAGGCGTCTTTTGAAACGAAAACGTTATTTTAACGCAGTTTTTTGTTTTAAGAAGTCGATTGTGATGATAATACATTAATTAGTTTTACGCAACAATATATCGAACGAGTCTGGAATCTGGATTAACTTTACGATTGATTTAAATCAACATAATCGAAAGCATTACAGTATCTCTGGCGGGTCATTTTCATAGAGGAATACTTCCCCAGATTAAAAAAAAATAAAGAACACATGGGCGTCTTCCATTTGAAGAATATTATCAGTCTATCAATTAAAAATTAAATTTACTTGCTGAGCCCGATTAGTCGATCACTCATTTTCTAAACGACCTTTAGAAGTTAACTCGATCACCTATGTTTAATTATTATTGGCTGATTTGACAGGTGTTTGGATCAATGTTGTATCAATATGAATACTTCAAGCAGAAATTCATGAAACGTTAACCACGAAATATCTAGGAGTTATCATAGACTATAACCTCAAGTGGGAAAATCACATAAATTATCTAACAAAGAAAATAAGATTCCTGGTACATAAATTCTATCTCTTAAAAAGAGACATATTAAATAATAAACTACTGATCACCGTGTACCAAACACTGGTAGAATCACTATTGCGCTATAGTTTAATAGTCTGCGGAGGCCTTTATAACAATGCCTTAAAGCAACTGAATGTAGTACAAAACTCCATATTAAAAATAATCTTTAAAAAAGACAGACTATACCCCACAAATCTATTATACAAAGATAAAATATGTAACATGCGTACCCGTTATATCATATCCATTTGTATATATATCCACAAAAAAAAAAAATCAAAATGACTACATATCTCACAGCCATAGTACGAGAAGTAAAGACAACCTACATATTAAAATACCAAATAATAAAAAAAAATATCAGCCATAGATTTCTAAATTACTTAGCTCCAAAATGTTATAACCTACTACCAAAGGAAATTAAAAAATATAAAAATATCAAAAAATTCTTTAATTTAAGCAAGACATATATCAGCCAAAATTATTCCTGACTTTATTAAGTTATTTTGACCCACGAGGTACTTTTATATACATAGTACTAATCATAATTATTGACAGCGTATACACATTCACTATTATTTTGTTATTATTACTGTTATACATTTTTCTATATACCAAATACTTTACACATTACACACTATTTTTGATACTATTTACAGTGCTCAAAAAAATAAGTATATAATATTTAAGTTTAGCTTAAGGATTATCTTTAAATACTTATAAATGTTTCAGACTCTTTTTAAGACAACGTATTTAGATACCATCATAAAATAATTAAAATGTACAGAGTGGGCTCATACAGGAGCTCAGGTTCACCTAAGCTCCAAAAGTGCCAAACACAAAAAATAATTATAATAGATACATAATAATTTAATGTAAAAACCTACCAATGTTTATTAAATGAATGAATAAATGAAATGAAAATAAATGAAATATTTTAATTTATTGACGTTTTGTTTAAGCATCCTCAGGACACTGAAATTACCAAAATATTAAAAAGTATTATTAGTATGTGGTACACGTTAAGTAATTTAATTTAAAAATTAATTGTACATACTGAAAATGGAAACAACGATGAAAATTAAATTACAAGGATTATTTGATTTTGGAGTCCAAAAAGGAAGGTCCAAATATACCAAATAAATATGCCTCGATAATACCTTGTAACTATAAAATAATAGTAAAGCATAATTACCTGTTTTTATCGCGACTGCTATCTAACAATATCTGGCAAGAGGTTTGAATTATTTACCTAGCTTGACCAACATGCTTGATAGCAACACTAATGCGACGCTAAGAAGATAAATGCGGAAGTGGCAAAGCTTATAAGCAAGGACTTTAGGTGTCCTGCCAACTTAACAACGCCTAATTTGCACGCTTGCTGCTAATACCAAAATAAATAACATACAGGTCGTGTAAAACAAAATTAGTAATTTGCCTTAGTGACTCGGCTGGATACTAGGAACGTGTAAATTAGTCTTCAGTTTAGTTTAATTTTAGTTTACAATTTATCTAATAAGTATACTCCATATAGGCCACATTTTTGTTTCTATATTTTATCATCATCATAAATATAATTGTATTCTGTGTCATCGTTTAATAAAATAGTACCGGATTCCTTAAGTTTCCTTTTTGTGTTGTCACTTTCTTCTTCAACTTTTGCAAAATCCCACTTAGTAATATAGTTGTTAATTCTATTAACAAAATCTTCCTATTTTTCGATATAGAATGCATGGCTATAGTTTATCAGCGAAATTTAGGGACACTCTATTTAAGAAATCTGAGTGATAGAAAAACTACATCTATGATTTCGTGGTCCAAAAGTAAGCATACTTTCCTCTTCTACATAAAATAAGTAAGGAAGAGGCTGATGATTTTGCGATTTATCGAACGCTCTTTATTCTGCGATTACATTGTTTTTAGTGTTATGAACTCAAAATGAAATGATACTCCATTGCACTTGCCTAAATCCCATATTAAGGCTTGAAATGGTAAAGGCATTAAATAATTTCTGTAATACAACTAATATTAGGTGGAGTGCCACAAAAACCTTTACCTCGCCCAGTTATCTTCTTCTTATATATCAATGATGGAGCAAATACTAATATGTCTAGAAGTATAAGCAATTTTGTTGGTATTGTTACATAAGAAATTAATGGATCAATACTATTTGTTTAAAAAATCTAGAACTGAAACAAGTTTATTGGATTGTATATTGACCATAAATTCAACTGTTACAAATATAGAGTGGAATGAAAAATAAAAACTGAAAAAAAATTTTTTTTTGCTAATTATTTACTAACTTTTACAAATCTTATCACAGATAAGTATAACATATATCTTTTTAAACACTTATTTTCCCGGCTATTTGCCAAAACGCTGAAACTTGGATTACAAAAAGATAATATGCACATTATGGTCAGTACGACTGACTCAATACTGTTGTTTTTAATTTCAACTATTCTGTCTAGTAAAACCCAAAATAAATAAAACAAAAGGGACTCACCAGTTGGACACTCACTTTAAAAACCTTTAATATATCTACAGACACGTGTTGTTTCTGCTTGCGGAGCTTCATCAGGGTAACCAGCTCATTTAAAGAATTCAAAGCAACTAAACTTGTAACCCTTAATGTAATAAACATTAATGGCTTCAGAGAACAGAATAATTGAAATCATATAGTGGAAATTCCCCTTAGGTTAGAATAATTTATAAACAAATTAAGTTCCTCTTCTTGGCAAAAAGTTTAAAATATAGAGTGGAATGAAAAATAATAACTGAAAATTTTTTTGCTAATTATTATTTACTAACTTTTACAAATTTTATCACAGATAAGTATAACATATACCTTTTTAAACAATTATTTTCCCGGCTATTTGCCAAAACGCTGAAACTTGGATTACGAAAAAAGATAATATGCATATTATTGAGTCAGTCGTACTGAACATAATGTGCATATTGTCTTTTTTGTAATCCAAGTTTCAGCGTTTTGGCAAATAGCCGGGAAAATAATTGTTTAAAAAGATATATGTTATACTTATCTGTTATAAGATTTGTAAAAGTTAGTAAATAATAATTAGCAAAAAAAAATTTCAGTTATTATTTTTCATTCCAATCTATATTTTAAACTTTTACCAAGAAGAGGAACTTTATTTGTTTTTAAATTGTTACAAATACACGATGGACCTAATTAATAAATAATGATATAACTTTTTTTAATACAGGCTCATTTCATATATGAGGTATTATTTTAGAGATTTTTTTCTAATTATAATTTTTGTAAAAAATAAACATAACAATAATAGTTATTTATACGAGTGCGTCAAGTCTCATAATGTTACACAAGAACTTGCTTATCAGCACGAACTGAAGCTGATAACCCACAATTGCAATTACATACATGATGATAATTTTCATAATTCAAAACATCAAAATCATGTCTAGCGAAAGTGCTCATTAGTTATCTATACCACAGAAGTATACTGTTTCCAAAGTACAGATTTTTTTGTCACTGCAGAGATAAAAATGCATGTCCGAATCAACTAAAATTCCACTATTCCCAGTCTCATAGCTGCATATTTAAAATTATCCAATCCAGAAAGTTATACAGTTTTAAAAACCTTCAGCTTCGCTGTTAGTCGGTTGTGGAGTTGACATTTTGAGATTAAAACGGAGGTCGAAAGTCTTTAAGCATGACCAAAGGTTACAAAAGAATGCGTTGAAGAAAAAGTTGCCAAACAAATTGGTATGGGTAAAAAGCATGACAAATCGCCACAAATTAAAATCAATAATGTTTCAAATGTTAGATTATAATGTCTCGTCATATCTACCCTCTCACTCTGTTGGTATAATATACCATACATTTTTTAAAGTATGGAGAGAAATATGTGACATTGAGACTTATAACGTTCATATTTAAATACAGTTAGAAATTTATTTTATTATATCCTTTCCTTTAGTCAGTTCTGTGGAAATAGGGAAGGATTATAATATAAAATCCTTTAAAATTATTACTAAAGCAATAATTTAACGGGTATTAGAGTATTTAATCTCCTCGTTCCCACAGAATTGCCTAAACTTTGTATTTTCTTTTTATAATATCCCAACAACGATGGTCAAAACATTTTCAACTATAATATCAAATAATATATAGTACTGCGTGGTAGTCTTGCAATACATTTAAGATGTCGACATAATGTCTATTAGTATATATTTGCTCATAAAGAAAAGATACGTACTAACAATTTTTAGAATGACATGTATTTCTAAAAAACTTGAATGTTCTGTCTAGAACAGAATCTAAGAATCACTTAAAACAATTTGGAATATTATAGCTCCATTAAAAATTAAACTGACTAATTCCCTCACATTATAAGAACCAATGAAATAGCAAAATTTTGAAAATTTGGACCAATAAGAACAAACTTTCAGCAAAAATTGCATTCCAAGTGAAAATTTTACATAAAATGACAGCGATAATTGCACTGGGTGTGATAGCTCAAAATGTCAGTTGAATCATATTTCTTGTTCTATGTTTTGTTCTGGAAATAGTCTAATAAATATATTTCGTGCATTAAAAATAATCTGAAAATTCGGCATTCAAAGCGAAACCGCATTCGTTCATTTTGATGTGATTTGACTAAAAAAGTACCCTCGACTGCATCTCGCTCACTTTTTGTTAAATCGTATCAAAATCAACTCAAGCAGTGTCTAGGCAACACGTTTTCCTGCGCTGAATTTTCGATAATTTTTAATGCACTTAATATATTACTACAGAAAATTTTTGGTAGTCTTGAAATTGATCTTATTTTTGTTCCAAGATTAATCGCTGTCACATTATACATCTATGTGTATAGTAATTTTTTAAAAGCTGAACGTATAAAGTTCAAAATAATTAGGAGTAATATTACTAGAGCTAATAATTATTTGAGAATTGTTTGCCGGTTCTATGGAAACTTCCCACAATTTTATGAGGTCAAATATTTTCTGTGATGTTTTGCCCAGTGAAAATGGTCAAAGCTTCCACGGAAACGACAAACATTTTTCAAGAAATTAAAGCTCGACTAGTTTTTAACAAGAGTATTTTTCAAACAAATATTAGAACATGTATTGGTTGATGTTTTATTTTAACTAATTAAATGAGAACAAATCTAACATCCGACTCTGGATTCGGTTAACTTGCTCACCGCTGTAGTTCGATGACATAGTTCCTTATTTTTATTGTTTCTGTATCCAAACCAATTTGTTAGCAGATTAAGTTTCCCACTTGGGATTTATGAGGAAAATCTTTTGTTATATTTGCAAGTTTTCATTGAAACGACCTTCTTAAACAGAACTGGACACATTTTTGGATTTTTCGAATTTGTTGGAGCAGAAACTACGATACTGTAGAGTTAGCTGTCTATCTTTTAAATATTCCACTAAGAATGTTTGAGGAAGAATTCTGACAGTTTGTGTAGCCAAATACCGTAGTCAAATCTGTCGAAGACTTTTGAAAAATACGTATAAATGACATCAATCTGATTTCCTGCATGTAGATCTGCAGATAGCAATCGGGTAATGTATATCAAATTGCTAGTAGGAGAACAGCCCAGCATAAATCCATGACAAATGTGAGATTTTACTTGCCTGAAGAGAATTCATAAGATCTCAAAAAGTTTGCTAAAGTTACACAGTATTACTATAGGTCTGTAGTTTTGAACAAACCTGTTATTTTTGTTTTTAAATACCGGCCAGATGCTTGATATTTTACAAACTTCGGGAATTGTTATTTTTCTAACTAGTGCGGGCAAGCAATCGACTGTGGGAAAGACACTTTCCCCACTAGTAAGAAGATGATTTTTTTACCTTATATAAAAATAAAAACCAAAAATGAATATAACTAAATTGCTGACAGAATTGCACAATCTTTAGGTATAAAAGCATGGATTCCATCTGAACTAGTAGTATATTTTGGTTCACATTTTTTAAGTGTTATGAATACATAAACGGTTAGCATTACACTAATACTGTCAGAGCCATATGAAAAAAAGAAATGATAGAGTATAAGCTCCTTGGAAAAATCAGCAAACCTATCGAGTATTGCTTGTGACTTCTTTAGTACTATCTATATTGTTTTAATGACACTTTCTTTAGAATCCGTAACACATTTTTTCCTTATAATGAAGATCCAGTCAGTCAAAATTTTGTGTAATATGCCAATTTTGGTAGAACTGTTCACGCGATATCCATATTCTTGACAGAATTCGGCGAATTTTTCCACACATAGCTTTGTGGATATTTCGTATTTAATAGTGTACTATTTATGACAACATATTGTAACGAAAATGGCATGTTTGGTTCATTTTCAAAAGAAATTAAATTGAAAAAACTGCACACACTAGTTTGCAAAACCAAAAACAGCGCATCAAAAACTGCTTTACGTTTCTTACTTGTAAACAAAGTCTGTCGAAAAATAGTCAATAATAGTCAAATTGAGGAAAACATTTTAAGTTAGTATTTACAAATGAAGTAATACATGTAAAGTCTTCAGTAATGAAAAATGTAGGAATAATAAATAATATGTCAATAATTTGTCTGCAAGAATAGAAAACAGCTGGATATTTTACACTGTCTACAAAATGAGGTATTTCACCAAAGTAATAGAATGAAGAATTATCTCTGAGCAACATAAATACCTCAGACAATTTGTCTGTGCCTAGAATTATATTTAAATGATTAATACTGCATTGCTGCGAAAAAACTACTTTTGCTCTGATAAATATCTAGTGCTTAGCGCGTCGGCGGTTTCGTTTTATTTTAAATAAAAACCAATTCTCTTGAAAACTGCATAACTATAGATACATCGTTACCTACATAGTAGGTATTTTGTCGGATAGATCCACTTACTAAATTAACAACTTTTGAAACTTATTCGCAGGTATTATAGCTGAACACAGGACAAAAACTAAGAAGCGATGTTTGCATATCGTGTGGCTCACAAAGTTCTTCAGGGCTTAAAAGCCATTTACAGAGCACTTAAACCAGTGATGTTTTTAAGAAATCATATCTACCATATTAGTTACGCTAGAACTTTCAAATTTAGATGATTTTAGATAAAATTTTGCTTGAGGGCGTGAACGCAATTTAAATTATATTTGGAGTAGATAGTCACTTCGACGATAAATGAAATTGAAAATATTTATCAACAGTGGTGTTTAATGTTGTATATATTAAGGATATGTTTGTCATAAATGTATGGCAAAGTTACAATACAATTCTATAAATAAATTGTATAAGTTATACTTAAAAATTGGAACGTTCCTGTTAAGTCTGTTCAGAAAGGGCCCTCAGAATTTACAATTTGTACAGAGAGGTGCTGTGCCCTACAAGAAATTATCGAAAATCATTTAAATATATCTTCTACTAGTAATTTATGTTTTGTTCAAAATTTTCATTTACATTTCTTAAAAGTCTTTTAAAAGGGGGGAGACATACTAGGCAAATATGTTTAAAAATATATATTGGTATGAATTGAGGTGGAGGAGGAGGAGGAGCGGAATGAAACAATACTTATTAGGTGGGTCCTAGAGTACATATATGATGTGATATCCACTCAACATTTGGCATTTTACATGAAAGCTTATATTACCAAGTTTTTACTTCCTTATTAAATCTCTTGTCGTGAAACATTAAAGAATTATGATATATATGGTAACATTTCTAATTTTCTCACTATTTGTAAATTTGTTCACAGAAGTAAAATACACCTAAACTTATTCTATTTGTGAACATTACATTGTTAGTCCAAATCTAACTTTGAAATAAACCCTTTCCCCAAGGTAAGTTAGTTTTCAACTTTAATAATTGTCACAATAGTCATTACAAGAACTGGTGTACTAGGAGAGATTATCCCCGCATGGTGGCAGCTGACTGCTATCCACTCGACATTTGGTGTCTCCGAATACTTGATAGCACAGTTCGTTTATCTCAATTTTTGTTTTTCTCCAGTACATAGTGCGTGAACATTTTTGGATGAATTTAAAGAGATCTTGAGGAATATTTCAGTCACTACCTCGACTTCTAAAAGCCATTAGAATCATTGTTTTCACAGCGTAAGTAGTGTGAAAAGGGCATTCTGTGTTCTCCCACTCTGCTGTGTAGAAAAATGTGTAAAAGAACCAAATCAAAAATTGTTTTGTGCAATTTGTGGAAGAATCAAGTGAAAGAATTTTTAAAAATATTTCCCAAAAGGGGAAGTGTTAACATTACATTAAATGCATTAGTTAATCGTGAAATAAATCAACTGAATTGCATTAACGTAAAAAAGATGGTGCTCATGTCTACATTGTTATTTGAATACACCGTCAACGCAAACATCTCATTCTACAGGAGTTTGATTTAAAGGAAAAAATGGAAAATAATATCCGCGATGATTTAATAACGGCTATGCTGAAATCCGTTCTTCTCGTATGTGGCAAGAGGTACACGTTGCAGATCCCCGGTCGAGAGCCCCGTCTTACTAGATTTGACGAAAGCGATTTGTTGGGAAGAGTGTTTTTTTTAAATTTTAAATTCTGTGCTTATTATTAACATTTTATTAGAATGGCGATATATGGCTCTATTGAATTTTATTTGGTTGGGTCTCTAGGTCTGGTTAGATGGAAAATTGGAATATTTTGATGGTACTATTGCTGTTCTATTGGGTTAAATGTAGAAAACTGTAATGTTTAATTGATATCTTATACTTCGACATATAGATGACACATGTTGAGGTTGAGCTGTGAATGTATCT
The DNA here is from genome assembly GCA_029963845.1 of Rhamnusium bicolor. Lineage (NCBI taxonomy): Eukaryota > Metazoa > Arthropoda > Insecta > Coleoptera > Cerambycidae > Rhamnusium > Rhamnusium bicolor. The sequence goes on along the minus strand of JANEYF010000648.1, from coordinate 21,089 downwards.
TCTCGCAGTGGTCACATCTATGCATAATAAAGTTAATTGCAAATGTGGGTGAACAACAAACAATTGAATGTAGGTGATCATACAAATTTTGACTATTTTATTAAATTTTATTTGTTAACTCTTTTCTTGATAAGCGTCAAGTTCATTTGTTCTTTTAAAAGTATTAAAAATGCAAAGAGTACATAAAAATACACAAAATTCCGAAAATTCTGTTCAGTGCCTCAATGTTCATCTTATTGCACGAGCAGTGTTTCGTTACATAGATTTCCTTTACCTAATATAAAGTTGTGTAAAAAATGGCAAGACATATTAAGCTTTAACTATTACCAAAAAATATGTTCGTTTGTAGCTTACACTTTGAAGATTTTACTGGTAAGTGTAATTAATAATTACGAAAGTGGATTTTAGTTAGGTTAGGAATATGTTGTATATTTGGTATAAAGATAATAGGCACATTCATGTTTCTGTTTTTCAGATATTCTACTAGGAAAATTAAAACGGTTGGAGAAGGGTGTGGTGTCAAGTCAGAAAATTCTAATGTTGAGTCATCAGATTTGTAGGAAAATTGACAGAGGACAGCGAAACTGGTGAATAGGCTTGTGTCTAACGTAAAAATCGAAACTGTAAACCTCGGATACTGAAGTACATATGATACAAACTGAAAATGAGACTGTAATTTTAATCTTTGTGGGGTAAAGAAAGCAAATGATGAAAAGAATGTTGAAGATGGAATGATAGAGCAGTATCAAATGAATTATGCTGAAGAAACTCATGATGGAGCAGAAGACAATCAAGAACTTGCCCTATCGAGGGAAATAATGATGTTGGCTAATACATGTTAACAAAATCCTGATAATCCAGCTTTGCATGTGCAGACACACTTCTCGTTTTTAATGTCCCCGCTTAGTATAATTATAACTTTGTAAGGAGATGAAGTTAAAGCTGAGGTTTGGAAGCATAAACTCTTAATGTCATTGTTATTATCTAAACCACATAGAATTATATGACCTGCTTTAAACACTAAGACTCCTTCTTTTAAGAGTCTCTTCCTATCGCCTATTCGTATACATCGTGTCTCAAGGGCTTCTGTGCAATATGTATTTTGTACATATGCGCACATTCCTACGCAGCCCAACCAACTAGCCTTATCAGCGAGTCATGTGGGGGTACGAGAATAACATATTAACTAGCCTCGCCCAGTCTAGAGCTTCTCAATCTGCCGTAAGGGCGGCGATTTACAACACATGATACGCCTTAAACACAAATTATTGGCTAGAGGAGGGGCCTAACTTAGACTGTATTTTGTAACACAATGACCCACATACTAGTAGAGATAACCCTCTGGTATTTTTTTTTTATCTCTGCTTTTTGGCCTTACAAACAAAGTGTTTTAGCCAGCCTCTGGTAATAGTCACGCCCAATTTGCAAAATGTGTTGAGACACGCTGTGTATCTAAGATGCTCACTTGTATATTCGGCATTTTAAACAAGATTCCTTAAAAACAGTAAAATAAAGACGTACAATAAGCACTTTTATTTCATTACAGGAATATTGAAACTAATTAAAAAGTCTACACCTAGAAACTAACGACTTTATTACGAATAAAATACACATACTCATTTGCAAATAATGCCTAACAATTATTTCTTGATTAATTCATTATCCAAACAGTCATTTTTTGATACTACTTTTTGTATATTACCATACATTTTGTTCTTTTTCTTTTTAGATTTAGCGACTTTCCAGAAATAAACCATGAATAAACAGTCGATGAATGAAACAATCGACTAATTGATGATAACGAATATTTGATTAATTTATTGTTTGAACAATGCAATGGTTGACTATTCTAACACTGATTATTATTTTAATAACAATGTAATAAATTGATCTGATATAATATTAATTTGTTTTATTATAATAAAATACGATTTTTTATCGTGTCGCTTAAATAACTTGATTAATAATTTTAGTAATCGATCATTATGTACTGTTTATATTAAACTTCAATAGGGTCATTATATTTATCACTTTTTTTGCAGAAGTTTAGAGAAAATTAGGATATCATTCGAAATATACCTACCTAGAATATAAACACATTCAACGTTTTAATTAGTGTATTAATTTCATAGTTATTTACGTAACAAGACCGGAAAGTGATTCATACTATACAATATCTTTTTTCTGTAACGGTCTAGAAAGTTAACTGTTTTTGGTCAATTTTTTGACTGGAAAATACATCTTTATTGGTCTAGCCCGAAAGGTGACAAAAGGGAACGAAAAGATTTTCCAATCCCGTATATCACATTTGGTTGACAACAATAGGGTAGGTACCTGAATTAAGCACTCTAGACAACAGCATCCGACATCTGTCAGTTGAATATTATGAATTTCGTTTACAAAAGATTTCAAGTTAAAATGTGTTTTGAGAATAGCAAAAATGATTGCGGAAAAAATATTGTAAGTACCGCACCCAGAAAGTGGCTGTTCCTCTCAAAAATATTATATATATGCAATGGAATTATTGTATCAATAAAAAATAGAGATAAAATGAAAAAAAAATTAAACAAAAACTATAGCGAGGCTAAAAAAAATGAATACAAAATATACAGGAATAATGTAAATAAATTAATTAAAGAAGCAAAAAATACTTATTATAAAAATAAAATTAACAACAACATAAATAACTTAAAAAAAATATATGAAATAATAGCAGATGCAACAGACCAAAACACAAATAAATCAAACAAAAACCTACAAATTCTAGATAGCAATAATGAAGGGTTTAATAATGATAAGGACATGGCTGATTTCTGTAATGATTATTTCACCAGTATAGGTATAGACATGTACAACAATATCCCAACAGCAGATAATAACGTTGACTTACCACAAGACAATTTACTTACCTCAATGTATTTGAAACCGGTTAATGAAAATGAGTTAATAAAACATATAAACAGCTTAAAAAATAATAGTTCTCCTGGTATCGATGGAATCAATACAAATATGATAAAAGATGTACATAAATACATATTAATACCACTAAAACATATTATAAACCTAATATTCAAAACAGGAATCGTACCCAAACAATTTAAAACATCGATTATTACACCAATCCACAAAAGCGGAAATAATAAAATAATAACTAACTATAGACCCATAAGCCTAATAACAAACTTTACAAAAATTTTCGAAAAATGTTTAAAAGATAGATTAATCTCTTTTCTAAATAATAATGAAATAATGAATAAACACCAGTTCGGATTTACAGAAGGATTAAGTACCAGTAATGCATTATATGAAGTAATAAGAGACATCATTGACCAACTAGACAATAATAAAAAGTGTATAACAGTTTTCCTAGACTTAGCAAAAGCCTTTGATACAGTGCCACATGAAAAACTCCTTAATGTTCTTGAACATTATGGAATTAGAGGCAATGTATTGGACCTATTTAAATCTTATTTAACAGACAGACAACAATATGTAAAAATTAGAGACACCCTAAGTAATGCGCAAACTATTCAAATCGGAGTTCCGCAGGGGACAGTGCTAGGGCCAGTATTATTTAACATATATATAAATACCCTACCCACAGCGAACAAGTATGGAAAAACAGTGTCATATGCTGACGACACAGTGTTAATCTTTACGGGGGAACACTTGGGAGGAAACAAAAGATCAGGCAGAACAAGGCTTAAAAAAATGTAAAAAGCTGGCTGGATATACACAAATTGTCATTGAACATAAGAAAAACTAATTATATTGCCTATTCCATAACATCTGCAAACCGGCCAGAATTCAACACATTAAAAATTCAAAATACTTCAAGCGAAATTCATGAAACGTTAACCACGAAATATCTAGGAGTTATCATAGACTATAACCTCAAGTGGGAAAATCACATAAATTATCTAACAAAGAAAATAAGATTCCTGGTACATAAATTCTATCTCTTAAAAGACATATTAAATAATAAACTACTGATCACCCTGTACCAAACACTGGTAGAATCACTATTGCGCTATGGTTTAATAGTCTGGGGAGGCCTTTACAACAATGCCTTAAAGCAACTAAATGTAGTACAAAACTCCATATTAAAAATAATCTTTAAAAAAGACAGACTATACCCCACAAATCTATTGTACAAAGATAAAATATGTAACATGCGTACCCTTTATATCATATCCATTTGTATATATATCCACAAAAACAAAAATCAAAATGACTACATATCTCACAGCCATAGTACGAGAAGTAAAGACAACCGGCATATTAAAATACCAAATAATAAAAAAAATATCAGCCATAGATTTCTAAATTACTTAGCTCCAAAATTTTATAACCTACTACCAAAGGAAATTAAAAAAATATAAAAATATCAAAAAGTTCTCTAATTTAAGCAGGACATATATCAGCCAAAATTATTCTGACTTTATTAAGTTATTTTGACCCCCGAGGTACTTTTATATACATAGTACTAATCATAATTATTGACAGCGTATACACATTCACTATTATTTTGTTATTATTACTGTTATGCATTTTTCTATATACCAAACACTTTACACATTACACACTATTTTTTACACTATTTACAGTGCTCAAAAATAAGTATATAATATTTAAGTTTAGCTTAAGGATTATCTTTAAATACTTATAAATGTTTCAGACTCTTTTAAGACAACGTATTGAGATACCATCATAAAATAATTAAAATATACAGAGTGGGCTCATACAGGAGCTCAGGTTCACCTAAGCTCCTAGGTGCCAGACACAAAAAATAATTATAATTAGGTACATAATAATTTAATGTAAAAACCTACTAATGTTTACAAATTTTTAAATGAATGAATAAATGAAATGAATAAATGAAATGAATAAATGAAATGAATAAATGAAATGAAATGAAATAAATAAATGATATGAGGAATGAGGAATATCTTGATAGACTCTTGTTGTTAACTGACACTGGGTTAGGTGGTCCAGCCATGCAGTTATTTTTTTACAGCTATTTATTTGTTGAAAAATCCAGTAATTCATTATCGTATTTCACTTTTATAGAAAAATATCAACGTTATAAATAATTAGGTAGTTATTGTTGTGATTGTCCATTTGTGTATTTAATAAATAAATGATTATATTAATAAAGAGCATTTGGGAGTGAACATTAATCGGTATGTTTTACAATATACATATTTAAAATTTAATTTTCCACTTTAGGTATGAAATATTCATGTATATACTAGTATACTGCTCGATGCAAAGTTAATGTAATATAAAATACGAAACTATTTTATTTTAATTTTTATTATTAAATAAATGCGTCGGCAGATTTGCAAAAAAACTGAAATTTCGTAAACCAACTCGTGAAAAAACGTTTAGAGTACATTTTTATTAATGTGATTTATATAGCTTCCAACAAAATGACTACTATTGAACAACATAAATACAAAGTAAATAGAGATTAACCCATGTTCACTTCCTTTTTGTCCTTTATTTCTAGTTAACTGTGATTTAACTGAAATTTAAATCCAGAACTGCACTTTAGGTTTAATTAAAATCCTGATACTTTCAGAATTTAATTACTTGTCCAAACAAAACACTCGGAAGACTTAGGAGAAAGGTTCATCTTTTCATTTATTTATAAAAATTCCAGTTGGTCACATTCAATTGTAATCTAATCTCATGCGACTAATGAAGCTTAAAAAAAAAACTAAACTGTTAAAAACAGCAAAAAACTTACGTACGTTACGCACGTTAGAAAATACTTATTTCACATAAAATATATAGGAAATTTGGGTGACATGCCAGAGACGGATTTATTACTTAATACCATATTCCGAAAAGAACGCGATATAGTAACAAAATAAATTATAATTTCTGACAGCGTATTTACTTGCACATTAAATCTATTTTTGCATGTAAAACCCGCACCGATAAGGGATTGTAGATCGTCGAGAAATGTAGGGAAGCCCGAATAACCTTGAAGATGGCGACTACCTGGACCTTATATTTGTCTATCTGCTCGTTCTGTTAGTCTGCAAACGGTTTCGGTGGAGAACTGTTGTATATTCGGCGAATATAAAAACGCTGTTTTATTTCTTCTATTTTTGTAATTACTTAGTTTCTGTTGACGTTTCTTTTTTATTTCTTTTATTACGTATGTATTATTATTACGTAATTTGCATCTGTAGAAACAGTGCAATCATGGATTCGCGATTACCCCGATTTGGTGTTTGATGGTGTGGACCTATCTTATAAAGTGTAAGATGTAAGGCTTTCTCATACAAATAAAACTACCATAAGTAAACTTCTGGCGTCGAAAAAAAACCAGGCCTTAATTGGGGGAGACAAACAGAGAAATATACTTGGTGAAGATTATGGTGACCTGTAGCATTCCGTGCGCGCATTTGGACAACCTACTGTTCCGAGAATTTATAGAAACTTTCTACACTGAGAAAAGTTTTTTGCCCCAAGTAGCTAGCTGATCATATTATTTGCTAGATTCACTTCGTACCTGAAGGCAAGTACATTTGGGTCAGTGTAGATGAGACAAACAGCGCATGTGGGTGGAAAAGTGGCAACGTATTAATAGATCTATATGCAGCAAAAGGACATTTGCAGATACTGTTTCTATGTTATGGACAGTTTAAAATTATTATGGTTGGACAATTAGGAAAACAATAAAGAAGAATTTTTATTTGTAACAGACGCCGCAGCGTACATGAAAGCGGCTGGGTGAATGCTTCGATAGACATTCAACTGTTTTCATCTAACTTATCTAGCACATGCACATTTTTGTACTCTGTGCCTTTAAAAACTACTAAAACTGCTAGTGTCAGTGTTACACACACCAAACTCTCAGCTCTTTTCAAACAACATGGAATTATTTTATAAATGCATATTTCTGGATGGATATGTTTGATCAGTTGTAAAAATATATCTACAAAGTGTGGAGCAAAGCGTTGTCGCTTTGTGAATGAAAAGGTTATCATGGTGAAGAAAAAAGAAACTCAAACTCCATAGATACTTATGTATAAAATCGGCAAACGTTATAGTAGAGGCACAAAGCGAGGCAAGATGGGGATTCTGTCGGTCTAAGCGAGAGTCACGAGTGAGATGATGTGTTGGCTCACTCTCAACCACATCGGCGGTAGACTACTATATCGTTTGCTGATACCATACTTTCGTTATATATAAAAGGGCTCATAAAATGTGCCTTTGCCACTCTACTCACATGGAAGATCCAAGCAAATTTTACAGGTGTTTTTGAATATGTATTACCACTATTAAATATGATTTGAACGAAACAACTACTCAGCGGGCAAATTCCCCGACCTGCATTGGATTATACCTTCAAATCATGATAGATCGGTAGCCAATATCATTTGGCAAGTCGCTATCCGCCACAGAGACATCTATGATGTCGGTCGGAGAGTAGCATTTGGACCATATGAGAAGTTTCACATAGCTCTCACCACTACTCAATTTACCTTCAGTATATGACTAGCAAGTTGGCCACTATCATTTGTCTGTTCCATAACCTATGACATACTGAGGAGAACTAATAAGTTCGAAACCGGTCTATGTCTGGTAGGAATTGACAAATGATATTGGCTACGGATCTATCATGATTTGAAGGTATAATCGAATGCAGGTCGGGGCCTTTGACCGCTGAGTAGTTGTTTCGTTCAAATCATATTTAATAACAGTAGTTCAGCCCACCTGGGCTAGAGGTCGCCGCTCTCGGTACTTGCTTCGTAAGTCGCTATCCGCCACAGATACATCTATGATATCGGTCGGATAGTAGCATTTGGACCATATGAGAAGTTTCACATATCTCTTACCACTACTTAATGTATTACCACATTTGATGAACTGCATAGTGAACCGGAAAATGACTTTAACATTTTCAAGCACCATTCAAACCAATATTTTGCTTCGCCATTTCAAACCTAGCCAAAATATTTGAGACATTGTTGAAAATACGCATTATGAGTTTTTTAAATAAACGTAAAGAATTATCTGAAAGGCAGTTTGGATTCAGGGAGAACAGATCGACACAATATGCTATAGTTTACCTAACAGAATTAGTAAGTTCATTGATGAGAAATCTCCGACACTGTGCATCTTTGTCGACCTGGCTAAGGCATTTGATACAGTTAGTCACAGCCAGCTTCTTCATATACTAGAAAATATTGGCTTTAGAGGTGCTCCATATATGTGAATGTGTAACTATCTAACAAATAGAAAACAATGTGTTAAAATCAGTGATAACCTCAGTGATATCGAGATATTATAATATGGAGTTCCTCAAGGAATAGTGTTGGGACCTATTTTGTTTGATATCTACCTAAATGATCTATACAACATCTCGGTGAAAGGAGACATAGTAAGTTTTGCTGATGACACTGCTGTTACTTATAAGGCTTCTGATTGGGATACATTAAAAGAAACTGCTGAAAATGATTTTAAAAAAACATAATTGAGTGATTTAACAATAGACTTTTAACCATCAATTTAAAAAAAACTTACTATATTTCTTTCACATACTATTCAAGAAATCTATCTACCTTCAATTCCCTAACCATTTGTAATAGTACAGAAAACATTAGTATCGCCTCCGCCAACAGCCTTAAATATTTGGGTATATATTTAGATTGTCACCTGAGATGGGATACACATATTCATCATGTTGTCAAAAAAAATGCGTTCTATTCTCTATAGGTTTAAACATTTTTCTCAAATATTTAAAATTGAACAAATGCGCATATTGTATTATGCACTAGTAGAAAGTCATCTTACATACGGAATAGTCGCATAGGGAGCAGGAATGAATAACCGTATAAGTAATCTAGAAATAATTCAAAAATTGATCCTAAAAGTTATTTGTAAAAAACCCTATACATATCCTAGTAATGACTTATATGCAGATACAAAATTATTTGATATCCGACAATTATTTTTTTATTCAAACGGTAATAAGACAACACAAAGACAAACATGAACTGCTTCAGATTGAACATAATTATAACACTAAATATAAAGTAAATTCAACCGTTGTTCCAAAACCAGAAAAAACTTCTTACAAAGAAGTTTTCTGTGTCTCGGCCCTAAATTATATAATTTAGTTTCAGCTGAAAATAAACAGCTAAACTCTGATAATCCGTTCAAAATTAAAATAAAAAAATGGATCAGTAACATACCAAGACAACAAATACATCAATATGTAGACCTTAAAAATATTTATTGTTACAAAAACTAAATATTAAGAACTTATGTTTAAATGAATTAATAATAAATGTATTTTAGAAATATCACATTATGTACCTATTGTTCTTCCTTTTCAAATTTAAATTTAAATTTTGTCATAGAATACACCATTTGTTATAATCCCTAATTACATCTAGTAATAAGTATATTTTTCCTAATATTCTAAGAAAGAAGCAGTTTAGTACTCAATAGTATGCATCCACCTCCAAGGATTAACTTCTGTGGGTATCCCTATTTGTTTATTAACACACAGAAATAACAGAACGAAGAAGAACAAATACAACACAGCACCAAAATACGTAACTGATGGTATTTGCTGACTAATGTCTGTGCGTTTTCATTGGTCAACTGATGGTACGCACTACATGTGGAAGGGGAAATTTAAACAAAGGCCCGGTCCCATCAAGACCGATTGTCAGGATTGACCATCGTCAGTTGGCTCTTATATTCGAACGATAACAATTTTTAACAAAATGTAATGAAGGAGTTAATTATCTATACCTAATATGGTATAATAATTAATTTAATCTAAATAGTAAATTGATGTATTACCTTTTTTAACAGCTTCTTAAAGTCATTTAGCAGAAACTTACCTGTAACAAACATATAATTTAGCCATAGAAAATGCATTATATTTTAAATATATGTAGACGTATTCACTTAGAAGGAATATAAGTAATAGGCGATCAAAAACTTAGTCATATGTACATCAGCTTTTTTGATTTCATAGAGATCATAGTTTTGAAATGTATCTTATCTAAGTGAATACAGGCTACATTTAATTGACTACCTATTTTGTTAAAACCCAAAACGAAAATAATTAATGAAAAGCAACTGCTCGTAAACAATGATTTTCACACACTATGAGTAGTTGTTTTTCATTTTTGTTTTAAGATAATAACTACAAGTGAAAAAGTTCGTCATAATTAATACCACGAGAATATAATAATTTAGGTAAACTCTTTTCTAGTTGGTGCTCAAAGAAAGAAGTTCTTTCTTGGAAAAACTTCATTTGCTTACTTGTTTCTTTAGTAATATCCATTGCAGTATATAACCGGAAAAGTACTTGTGGTCTAGAATGGCTCCGTGGTCTAGAGGTAACGTACTTGCCTCGAAACTTCGGGGTCCCGGGTTCGATTCCCGGTCGAGGAACTGGGATTTTTCTGTGAGAGAGATTAATCGTAGTATACTCGGATATTGGGTGTGTGTCCATTGTCTCTAAATGTGTAGCCCTCTCCCACACAAGGTCATTCCAGACCTTCAGGGATAAAGGGGGTTGTAATTTCATGTGGTGTTATTATTATTATAAAAAAAAAGAAGTATGTTTATACTTATCTGTGAACATTTTTGTAAATATAGCAAAATAGTTATTAGTATTTTCTAGTAAAACATTCTAGTTTGAATAAAAAACACAACACCAAGAGTAGTAGGAATACGCCGATTCTGGGCACTGACTACCAACATCTCATCCCCATTATCATTATTGACTCTGGGAGTGTGCACGCGGGTGGTCCTAGGATCTTGTTGTTAATATCGAAGAAGGGGGAGTTAAGAGGCTACGACTTATACCATAGACGGAGATATAATATAACAGATAAGGGGGAGGAGCTAAGAGACATTAACCTATACCACAGATATATACATATCTAAAATAATAGCAAAGGTGGTAGAGCTAATAGTTCTTTAAGCATTTTAAGCTTTTTTTTTTCGTAAACTACTTCAACTACTCGATCAACTCCAACAGGTCGTACAGGTTTGTTAAAACATATCCGTTTGACTTATTGCAGTTGATCCAAGTCTGCTTGAGTGTTATTCATAAAAAAAAGGAAAAAAAAGTTTTATTCCTTTTATTATTATTTTACCATAAATTTCTTTTGAAAATATGCTGTTGCATTTTCATGATATACTGAAACTAGAATTTTACGACGATATATTTTAATAATGGCAATGATTGTATCCATTCTCAAATATTTTGAAGATATTTTGCTTAAAATTCACACTAGCCAAGGTAGAATTTGTGATTGCAATACCGAACCTCAGCTCGTTGATAATAAATCTGTAAGGCGGTATATAATTATGTGTCAAATGTTGGTTAATGGAACATAACATTTCATTTTTAATCGTATCACGTCTTCCTTTAGAAAGAGAAAATATGTCCTTTATTGGTAATCATCATCATTCATCAATCAACGGTCAAGAAAAACGAATATAAAAGCAGACATAAAATGCTCTTTCTGTTGTCTTTGAAAATACATAAGATTGTAGCATTACTCCTGCTTTATAACTTTATATTTGACCCAAGTTAAGTAAAACATAAACTTAAAGTTAATAGTAAATTAGAGGTTTACAATTAGTCAGAAATGTAATCTTCATTCATGCATAATAATCTGTGAGTAATCTGTCTGGTTAGCATTACACGGTCTACTAAACAAAGGTTGATTGATTATCTTTTTTTTGCGGTGTGATTATGCTGATTATGCATATTGCTTTGTTGTGCATAGTAAGGAGATATAATAGTTTTGTTGGCATTTATGTTTACGTAGCTGCTAATGTTTTATGTTATAATCCAGATAGCGGATGTTACAAAAAATATCAACATTTGATTAATACAGTGTGTACAGATTTACAGTTGGCAGGTACCAAAGTAATAAGCACATAAACTGAGCCGATTATTATAATACGAGTATGTATACATTCTAAGTATTTTTTTCAAATAGCTCCATAGTCCTTTGTTGGTAAAAAGTTCCAGATTTAAAAGACAAATAAATCGTTTTTTCACTACCACTGTTTTTTGGAAAAATTTTTCGAATGTTAAACTGACAGACAATAAAATATGTGTCAGCTCTATGTTAATACCGGTATACTCATGATCTTAGATTAGAGTCATTCCATATGAAATCGTCTAAACAAGAAACACGCACAAAGGATGAAAATAACAAAACGAGCATTACAGACTTTTGAAGTTCATGGTAAGAACTAAATATCCTCTAAGTTTTATATTTTTATCTCGTAGCCAACACATTATTATAGCCTAAATAATGTGATTTTTTAAAATTTCAAAATTTCAAGCAGTGATTTTTTTATAAGGAGTAGGCCGAACGAGTCAATTGTAGGTTTTATTTCTTCCGCGATATGTGCACTTGATCTCTGAAAGATGTTAGCTGTTTGCTTTCAACAGCCGAGACACTGGAGTCAGTTAAAAATCAAGAAAAATCAGTAAAATACACGTATTTTCAACACTGTGTTATTTTTTGGGGGCATTAATTGTGTGAATTTATATTCTTCACACAAAAACTACTATCTTTCAGCTTTAAAATGCCATTTTAAACGTTAAACGTTTAATAGAAAAATTTTGACAGCTAAACATATTAAAGCATAAAAATGACGTTTTTAAATGCTTTAATTCGGGCAGGCGGAAACTGATGTATGCGAAAATTAAATAACGGTGGATTTCCTTCTTTGGAACCCTAAAGAAGATTCTCACAAAGTTTGAGCAAAACCTAAAATAAGCTGGCTTTACTGATTAGACGATTTCATATGGAATGACTCAGCTACTGAGGTATAGATGACAATTATTCATCGGAAAGTAGACCAAAGCTCTCAAAGAATCAAAAGAATAGAATATAATTAATTAAAAGGATTTATTCAAATCAAGCGATATTATTCAACTATCCCGGTCATATCACTGACATTAGTTGTCATCGTTTCATCATAAATAGACTGCGCTGTTACAACGTTTAATTTTAACCATCTCCAGATGATGCCAACTTCGTTGGTGAAACTCGCGTCGCATATACAGCTCAATCTTTTGGTATGTTACACCAAAGGTTCTACTTTAAAAATTAAAGGATTTCGTTTATCTTAAAATGATTGAAAAATTTTGTTATAGAGACCTGACCCTATTCTTTAGTAAAATTTTCCGCTGAAGCCGAAAATGAAAAAAAAAAATTAAGGTGCGGGTTCCCCCATACACCCCAATTCCCCTCAAAAAATTAAAAAAATGCAAACTGGGCGGAAAACCTAGCTATCTTTAGTAAATTTTCCGCTGAAGCCGAAAATGAAAAAAAAGTATCGTGTGAGTTCTCCCCCACACACCCCAATTCCCCTCAAAAATTAAAAAAATGCAAACTGGGCGAAAAAACTTACCTATCTTTAGTAAAATTTTCCGCTGAAGCAAAAAAAAATTCATCGTGTGGATTCCCCCCACACCACAATTATCCCCAAAACTTAAAAAAATGTAAACTGGGCGAAAAAAAATCTGCTTATCTTTAGTAAAATTTTATGCTGAAGCCAAAATACGAAAAAACAAAGCCATGGATGGACAAACTAAAAAGTAAACCTTCAGCAGGCACACTTGACCAGACGAAATTTCCTAAAAAATCAGCAGCCAAAATACTTGAGGGAGTTTTCGAAGGACCACAAATTCGTCTTCTCATGAATGATGATCAGATCAGTTTATTAATCACATGACTAACATCGAGAAAAAAGCGTGGGTTAGTTTCGTAAAGGTCACCGAAAATTTCTTCGGTAATTGCAAATCTCCTAATTACAGTCAGTTAGTAAACGAATTGCTGATAAATTTCAAAAGCAAGTTGAGTTTAAAACTTCATTTTTTAGATTCACATTTGGACTATTTTCCTAAAAACTTGGGCGACTACAGTGAAGAGCTTTGTGAGCGCTTCCACCAGGATTTGAAGACTATGGAACAACGTTATCAGGGACGATGGGATAGCCATAATGGCAGAGTACTGCTGGACTTTAAAAAGAGAGACAGTCAATGCAAACCATAAGAGAAAAAAGTACGAGCCGTTCCTTTGAGGGAAAGAGACTGCGGCCCAAGAAAAAAGAAAGGTTTTGTGAATATCTAAATTTTTATTTAAGCCCGATGAGAGGCACGGTTTATTTTGCCTGTATAAATTTGAGGTTTAGTTTGCCTGTCTGAGGTTTAGTTTGATTTTGCCTGTCCAAGGCTAAGTTTGAGTTTGCATATCTGAACGTCACTGGTTTAGTTTTAGTTTGTCTATCTAAGATTAAATTTGAATTCATGTGTCTAAATTTATGAATCTCTGAGCGTCAGTTCAAGTGTACTGCTACAGGTTTACTTTTTAGTTTGTCTATCCATGGCTTTGTTTTTTCGTATTTCGGCTTCAGCGGAAAATTTTATTAAAGATAGGTAGGTTTTTCGCCCAGTTTTCATTTTTTTTAATTTTTTGGAGAGAATTGGGGTGTGTTGAGGAACACACATCGTAAATTTTTTTTTCATTTTCGACTTCAGCGGAAAATTTTTCTAAAGATAGGTTTTTTCGTCCAGTTTACATTTTTTTATTTTTGGGGTGAATTGGGGTATGTGGGGTTCCCCCCACACGAAAAAAATTTTTTTTTCATTTTCGGCTTCATCGGAAAATTTTACTAAAGAATAGTAGGGTCAGGTCTCTATAACAATAAATTTTTTTTTGTAGACCTGTGTAATTGTTATGTCTTACAGAGCAGTTTAAAGAAATATTTCCTTGTATAAGTTATCGTACTTTCTCACATATTCTTAGCATGCTTTATATTTTATGGACGTATAAAACAATATCTAAATTGTAACATTCTCCAATTTAGTGGGAAATACACACACACAACATAAAGTTTCCTCATGAAATGTACAATTCCAGCGATACAGTTATTACCAATCGTCCAGTTTATGTGAGCTATAAAAATACTATAAACTTTACTTATTTTGCCCAACAAAAGCAGATACAACTCCCGCGACATTTATCTTAATGTCTTTTGTCAGGTTTTAGAATTTCAATTAGTTAAAAATAAACTTTTTGAGATAGGTACTTACATTTCAACAGACAACTAAACTACTGTTTAGCAGACATAAAATTGCATTCTGTTACTCTACAGCTTCCTCCAAAAAGTATTGAGGAAATGGGGAATATTTGTATATTAATGTCTGATAAGGTTGTACCCTTATCAGACATTAATATAGCAGACATGATCTTTAAAGAAAGTAATGATTTCGAATTGAAAAAAAATGCATAAATTGTAATAAACGAATGTGAGGTTATGGGAATTATTTGATGCATCATCTCCGTCTAATGTATGGCCAATCTACTCTAAGTTGTGTGAAGTTATGTGGAAAAGGTCCATTTCAGGAATATCTGATCCAAATAATTCAAAAAACACCTAGAAACCGGATAGATAATAATAAAAATTATAATAATAATAATAATCGACTTTATTTGAGTATACATATATGTATATTATACAATATACACACATATAAACTTATATAAGATGTTGGGGTGTGTGCGGCGAAGTTTAGCCAGTGGGCTACTCTTACACTTAACCGCCAAAGATATATATATATATATATATATATATATATATATATATATATATATATATATATATATATATATATATATATATATATATATATATATATATATATATATATATATATATATATATATATATATATATATATATATATATATATATATATATATATATATATATATATATATATATATATATATATATATATATATATATATATATATATATATATATATATATATATATATATATATATATATATATATATATATATATATATATATATATACATATATAATGTGTGAGGTTACTTAACATAATTAAAAAATTAATATGTTTTGCTTTTTACTGTGTATATAAAAAAAACATAATTACATTGACAATGTACAAACATAATTATACCAGTATACACAAATTTTGTTATACTCCGAATATGATAATCATGTTATGATGTAGCGTTAATATAAACAAATACACATATGAAAATATTATACACGAAAATGGCCTTTTAAAATATGACCCCCATATGTGTGTACATTTTCCCCCGTTCCACTGGGATAATTATACAAACACAACATTTGGGTTGTAATTAATTTGATCTTGATTAAATAGATCCTAAACCCTTTTAACAAAACTTGCAGTTGGGTTGTACAAAATCTCCTAAAATAACAAATTGATCTTTTTACGCTTCGCCATGTAAAAACATTAGGAGGGATCAAAAAACGAGGCGAAACCAAACAAAACTAAAAACTAAATTTCCCAGGCTTAAAGTACAGATAATAACAATGTGCGTCCGCTCACATACTGATATAAATTTTCCTTCACGAGAAAATACCATGCTACACTGACTTTTCACGATAACATATGATAAATGGAGAATTTAATTGGTCACATCGACTCTCTCTCTTTTCATTGCATATTTATATTTAATTTCCGTCTTCCTCCTGAATGATTAATGTCCACGGTTTCATATTTATTTCAAGTTTATAATTTTTAGGTGATTTCGCTTTTTAAAGGATAATTTTATTTCCCCTCATCTTTCTATCGAGTTTTCCGTGTATTAATATTCATAAAACGTAGTGACAATCCATGTGAATAGGCGCGGGAATGCTAGTAGAAGTTATATATTTAGCTTACCTTTACGTTGTAGATTAGACATAAATTTATGACGTAACGACATTTTTTTCGTGGTTTCGATTATAGATATTTCTAATCTTGTTAGATATGTTATAATGGCTCTGTGGTCGAGTGGTAAGGACACTGGCCTCTCATCTAAGAGTTTCGGGTTCGATCTCCCGTCGAGGAGCTGGGACTTTTTCTAAGGCAGACCATGATCTTAACATACTTGCATATTGGGTGTGTGTCAATTGTCACTAAATGTGTAACCCCCTCCAACTCAAAATACTTTGAATCCGGCACGGCCGACGCGGCAATATCAAAACAGCGAGAACTATCGCTTTGTCAGAACTATAGACCAATATCCATAATTACAAATTTCGCAAAAATTTTCGAAAAAATACTCAAATCTCGTCTAGACAGCTATATAAAGAAAAAATCAATTAATATCTTCTAAGCAATATGGTTTTCAGAAAGGTATATCAACTCAAGATACCATTAGTCTCCTCACAAATAATATATACCGTACAATGGACAAGGGTTTACCATCATTGGCTATATTTCTAGACCTGGCTAAAGCCTTTGATACCGTTAGTTTTCCACTATTATTAAACACCTTGGAAAATATAGGCATTAGAGGCAATTCATTAAGTCTATTGAGCAGTTATATTATCGATAGAAAACAATGCGTCGAAATAAACGGAATAAAAAGTGACTTTCAAAGAGTAAAATACGGAGTTCCGCAAGGAACAGTGTTGGGACCTCTGCTTTTTGTATTATATATAAATGACCTGTTTTCGATGGAATCTTGTGGAGATATTCTCACTTTCGCAGACGACACAGTTATTTATTATGTTGACCAAACCTGGGAGCGCTTAAAAACTAAAGCAGAAAATGAATCCTCACTCTAAATTTTGATAAAACTTTCTTTCTTCCATTCGCGTCTTATAAAAATTCTTTACCCGAATTTGAAACGTTAAAGATTACGGATAGGGATAATTCACTAACAATATACAAAGCCGAAACAATTAAGTACCTTGGTATTTATATAGATAGCCACTTAAAATGGGATTCTCACATAAATTATATAGTGAAAAAATTAAGATCCTTAATTCCAATTTTTAAACATCTTAAAGATATTCTACCGAAAGATGACATATTAACTATTTATTACGCTCTAGTCGAGTCCCACATAAATTATGGGATACTTGGCTGGGGTGGAGTAAATAAAACCACTTTAAATTATCTGGAGTTAACTCAGAAAAGAATTATAAAAATAATGTTCAAAAAAGATATTTTATTCCCTACCGACGAATTATACAACGAAACAGGACTTTTCGATGCAAGAAAGCTTTTTTATTACGCAATCTGCGTGAACCAGTATAAAAATAAAGATCATCTAATTGATATACCACACAATTATTTTACGCGACAAAATTCTGAATGTTACAAAGTTGAGTTTATGAGGAAAACTATTGGCCAAAGAAATTTTACATATTAAGTCCAAAAATTTACTCAACGTTACCTTATGATGTCAAAACTGCAAAGTCGTTAAATATCTTTAAAACTCGATGCAAAAATTATATAAGTCAACGACCCAGAGTCGACATTCACAAGCAAATTGATTTGAAAAACAACTAAAAAATTACATTGCTGTATGTTCACCTTTTTATATATAAGTAGTAGTCTGTTAAATTGTTGCATATTATTTTATTGTCTTAATATGTGTAATTTATGCTCTTATTCTTATTTTATTCATAATAGTAATCTTGTCATTATATTATATGTATCTTTTAGTATTAGTCAACTTATATACTTAGTCATTTTTTTTTCATTTATTTTTCACGTCCTTCAATGCTATGTATAAATGTTTATAAATAATTTATATACTCTCCCACGCACAAATATCTGCTCAGATATTTATTGTGGTGTATTTATGTTTATTTTAAACTATGTTCTATTACGCACCTCTACATTTCTGTGTTGTATTACTATTTATAAATAAACATTATTATTATTATTATTATTATTATATCCTATATGAGCGGCGACTAACGGTTCTCACTGTTTCGATATTGCCGCGTCTGCCGCCGTCGACCGCTATTACCGCCCACCTAGGACAACGAGTTATCTGTACTACCATATAAGAGATGAGCCATATGCTTCTTGAATCTGGTTTGAATTGATCGAATAGTTTGTCCGACATACTTTTGATTACAGTCCGTACAGCTCATTTTGTAAATCCCCGACTTTCACTTCAATTTTGTCTTTTGGTTTACCTAACAGCTGTTATAGTTTATTTCTCGAACCGTCATACGTATATCTTAGAAAATCTAACCACCATCACGGGTGAATCGAGGATCGTATGGAGTCGACACAAATTTCGGATTGTCTCTTTCAATTTGAAAAGATCGACGAATTTCGAAGAAACTGGCTGTAAGAAAAACAAAAATTATGTTGGACAAACTAGACGATCAATTGAAACTAGATTCAAGAAGCATATAGCTCATCTTCAATACGATGGAACAGATACGTCTAGTGTTGTTCAACATGCGTCTGAGAACGAAACGAAAAATAATTTGAACAGTGACAGATGGCCGAATCGTAACAATACTTCAGGTACATTGTTAGCATAATGTTAGTTTTAAATAACTCCTGATGATGCCAACTTGATTGGCGAAATGCTCGTCAAGTGCAGTATATGGCGTTATGTGGAAAACAATGTCAGTGCTAGCTTCATATCAATGGGACCAACATAATTCAGGATTAACAAAGATAATGGTATAGTAAAATACTAAGGTAATTCAATAAAGATATATTCACAAATAGTAATAAATACTAAAAATTATACCATAAAGTACAAAGTCGAAATACTCTTACTTTATTTGATATTTCCTTTTTTAGGTATAGGATATAGTCCTTTTTTAGTTTTATTATTTTTGCCTATATCTATAACGAGGCTTTTCGGCTTATTATTTTAATTTCATAAGGCATAAATGATTAGCGAAAATAAAACAAATCTAAAGACAAATACATATATCTACAATTGGCATGAAATGTGGCTCTCCCCGGGCAGAGAAGCAGAAGAAAGAAGGAAAACGGGTAACTATGTCAATCAGTCTCAGTACGTACAGTCTGATATTAATGGAAAGAAATTCAATTGTCTCTATGCTTAAAGTTTATATTCACTGGACGATTTTCAAATAAATAATCGTTAAACTAACTGCTTGCTCTGGCTGGCATGTCTAGCCGCCACAGGCAAAACCTGCTGATATTACTAGGTACTTATTGTATGGTTTCGTTTAAAATGGCCTTACCGGGGATCTGCACAGCTTCCACATTATACTCCTTACTCACAGACTAACTTTTACTGGAGCAATTTCTCAGGGTCGGTGCACCAAGTTATACCTATCCTGGGCTCGGGAAAACACCACAACCTCGTACGCACAGCAGATCGAATTCTCTTCAGCCAACAGAACCTCTCCTTAGCTCGTCGCTCAGCTTAGTCTCCATAAACACGGTAAGATAACGTACGTAAACATACAGAACAAGGATAGCGGCATAAACATGCACATGAAGGTAAATAACGCATTTAACATAACTCCAGGTCCACACATGACCGTGGATCGACCGCAATTGTCCTTTCGCGCCAGAAACAACCCGAGACGTGCAAGTGGATAGAAAATTTTGTCCGATATTAACATTTATTCGCTATCTCTATTTAATATAAGAATAGTCAAATATAGCTGTCCTAGTCCGATAAAATGGAAGGTGAAAGTAGAGGGTAGCACTTGCACTGCTGTCATTTCTGTTCTATCTCGCGCTTTTTTTGTGGTATTTATCTGTCAACTTGAACTGACGAAAGAAATGTTTGTTATTTTGTCGTGATTTTGATTATTTCTCGTTGTATTTTGTGATATTTGTGTGTTAAAGACTATTTTTCTTCTTAAAGACTACCAATTTCATATAACTGGTAAGTTATAAAATTATAAATAATTTTATCCGCTATATCTAACCTATATATTAATCAGAAAGGATAAACAGTATTAAAGAATGTGCTAACTGTATCCTTTACCTATTTCATTCCTCATAATAAACATTGAAATTTGTTGTAGGTTATTTTTTGTTTGAGATGGCTACAGAGTCTCGAATTAGATTGTATTATGTGTGTGGTTCTTCGGAGGACGATGTGGCAAAACTTCATTATTTTCCTTCAAGGTTGGAAAGGTAAATTAAGGCGTGCACTAAATTAACAACACTTCTAATAGCACAGTTTTTTATGTTTTACAGGTAAAAAATTTGGCAAGAGAATATGGGTATACATTAAACTGAAGAAACTTTTCAAAATTATAGGATATAAT